>LGRX02025127.1:0-14849 GCA_001247695.2 Cymbomonas tetramitiformis | reverse complement strand
TTGCCCATGAGCTCCTCCAACGCCAGGAGGTTCTCGAAGTCCTTAGGCAGATCGATGGCGTGCTGAGATATCAGGATGGCCGCGATTTGTGAGCAAGAGCGCACGGCACTACGCAAGTTGGACGCCAGCAGATGGAATTTTCTGCTGAGGACGTTGGGAGGAACGGCCCTGGGTACCTGAGCAGCCTTGTCAAACTCTTCCGGCGTCTTGGCCTGGAAGCGCTGCATCCTCTGAGTGTTGCCCAGGGCGACTGCTGCCCTGGCCTGGAGATCTGGTACGGGAACGATGCCAGCATCATGGCTACCCCCAAGCCTATCACCAGTGAGGCGGTCCTCCTCATTCTCCTCGTGCTCGGCCTGCTGGTTGAAGTTGGAGTTGTACTCAGACTCGGCATCGCTGTCTTCAGACTGGGCCTGTGCCTCAACGCCCTTGCCACCATTGGCCGGCGCTCCTGGCTGCAGACCTGCCAATTCCGCGGCGAGTTTCTCCTTCACCTCAGCGCTGGCTGCCACCTGCTGCGACTGCTGCGGCTTCTGCTTGGCCTCCGGCAGCTTGAGCCACTCCTTCGTGGTGATCCCCATCTTGTGGTCGTTGAAGCGGTGCGCGATGTTGTAGGCGCGCATCTGTGCGTTCTTGACCTCATCCGGCCACTTGGAGTTCTGCCTGTCCTTGAAAAAGTTCGGCGGCACTCGGGCCTCGCGACAGCCCGTGTAGCAGCGTTCGGGAGAGTGGGGCAGCTTCGTGAAGCAATACTCGCACTGGAACTTCTTCGCAGCATCAGGTGGTGGCACCCTGCTGTAGGTGGACTTCTGACGCTCGGCGTTGTTCACCTCCCTCGAAGGCTTCCTGGAGTCGCTGCCAGCATGCTGCGCTTGCTCTCGTTTCTTGGGGTCTCTGCGCCTGTCCCCAGTCTTGGCGGCAAAACTCGAGCGCCTCATGCTTGAGACCAGTGCGGCCAGGTCAAGCCCCAACTGTCTGGCCTCATAACAGGAGTATACGCAATTGAGTCTGCGAGTCAGCTCCTGCTGCAGTGTGAGGGCCCAAGCCTCCGCATCGTTTTTCAGCTTGTCCTGCACCTCAACGATGATCTCCAAGTCCTCCCACGTGACCTTGTTGGGGGCGGGATGGCTGACCCGCAGCTGTTCGGATACGCGATCCCGGTATTCTCTGATGCGCAAGCCCTTGACGCACTCCTCGATGTCCTGCCTGACGATGGGGTCCTCCACCTTCTTGCCGGTGTTGAGCGCCGCCTCCCTGCGACGACAGCTCTTCACGTAGGCGAGACCATCCTGCTCGGTGGTCTGCGGCTTGGCCACCAATAGATCCTCCTTCTCCTTGGTGCCCTTCATGAGGAACTTGGCCTCGAGCTCTGCAACGAAAGCCCTCAATGCCCAAAAGTAGTGAGAATCTTCCGTGCCATCTGGCCCCGTGAGACCCTTAGTAGAGGTTCCATCGCCTGCCCACTCATCAGAATCTTCTCCATCCACATCACCTTCCTCAAACACCTTACAAACTGCCCAGGTTGACCCTGGCGCCAACTCATGGAAAGGAGGCTGCGCGCAACGCACTGATCCTTCATATGCGTCTCTCAAGGTGAGATCCTTCAGGACATGGCAAGCGTGTGAAGCCATGACACCATTCTTCAGGTACGCAGCACACCACCAGTCATATGCGACTGAGGTCGAATGATCGTCTCCTGCTAGAAACGAGGGCAGGCTGTCCCACAGCGATCTGAAATCTGGCCTGGAGTCAGCGAAGGCCTTCTTCTGCTGCTGACTGAGCGCCCAGAAAGATGCTGACTTCATGTGCCTACGCTTCTTAGCCTCGAAAGCGCGCTGTACTTTTGCTACCATGTCAACAAAGCGCCTGATGAAGAGCGCTCTGTCCTCATACTTGCCACCAGTGTACTGAAGTTTGACGTCTTCCTTGTCAAGCGCATGACTGTCTCTGTCATAATAATCCATCTCGTCTACGTCGTCTAACGCAAAGAGAAAATGATTTGTGGGCGCTGAGGCTGCTACTGCTGCTGCAAGTGCTGAAGCTGCGAACGCTGTTGCTGCGGTTGATGCTGGTGCGGAAGGAGTGAATTCTGAACCCGATCCCTCTGCGCTCATATACCCCGTATCAAGGTCCTGACTGACTCGCTCTCGTGCCAGTCGCCGTGCCTCACGTTCTCTGGCCCGGATAGAGGCAGCGCTTGGCTCTGTCTCGCCCTCCGTGGTAACGTACTGCGTTAATGCTCAGCTAATGGGCTCAAAGAAGAGTCCCTGCTCCCAGCGCAAGGCTCGTCCACCAGCAGACTGGAAGTTTGACTCAAACGGGCTTAGGCCAGTGCCCCTGGATTCACCTCGTTGAACAAACGGAAGAACAAAACGCGTGTGGCCAGCGAGCGCCTAGAGGTCCAACACTGTGCTTCAGCGTTCTGAATGTGCGGCAGATGCAGAGTGTCCGCGCGAGGAGGACTCAAAGCTGGGCCAGAGTGCTGAGCACTTCTGGATGAGCTGGGCCGGAGTCCATCAGGAGCAAAGTGAACACGAGGGCAACTCCACAACACCAAGAATAGCACTGATACGCAGGGGTGTAAGCTAAGCCAGTGTGCTGAGCACCCCTGGATTCGCGACACCACTGTTAACTAAGGACGCCGTAGGTGTGATGGAAGTTCAGCCCCAGTCTAATGAGCAAGAGCTAGGTCGCTGTGCAGAGTTGGAAGCTAAGCCAGTGTGCTGAGCACCCCTGGATTCGCAACACTACTGCTGATTCAGAAGGTGACCGGTGACATAAGGGTCTCACCAGCCAACCAGTAACGTAGAAAAGACAGCAGAATTCTCCCACACATTATGATAAAATACTAGGAAGTCACTCCAGTGGTAAGCAGCACTCCAAGCTGGCCAGGTAATTAACTCTGAATCCACCAGGTAACCGTATCACACCAGTGAATATGGCTTAAAAAGAGCACTTGTTGTTGCCTTCAGGGTTGATGTTGCCTCCAGGGTTGTGCAAGCTCTTTCCCACTTCAGGCTTAGGCCAGTACACCAAGGGTGTCCCTGGATTAACCGTCAGACAGGGTGGAGCTGCCCAAGAAACCGTAAGTTGCAGTTCCAGACATAGAGCAGAGACTCACTTCTTTGCTGGCAAGTTCAAGCAGATGCCGCCGCCAATTAGCTCCCAGGTCAAGCACACATGCCTTTCAGTTAGGCCAGTACACCGGGGGTGTCCCTGGATTCACTTCAGACAAGGTGGCCAGTAGAGGGCTCACTGAAGGATAACTCATCAAGGTGCAAATTAACTGCTGATCCACTTCCCGTTGGTAAGCCCAGACAGATGCCGCCGCTGATTAGCTCCCAGGTGACACACACTTATTTTTCAGTTAAGCCAGTGCACCGGGGGTGCCCCTGGATTCACTTCAAACAAGGTGGACAACTGAAGGAACCACTGAGAAGTGTTCATCAAGGTCTGCATTTGCTGCTGATTGACTGTGTTGTCGCCGCCGCCCAAGCTCTTGCCGTGCTGATTAGCCCAGAAATTAAGAACACCTGCCAGCAGTTAGGCCAGTGCACCATGGGTGCCCCTGGATTCACTGAAGGACAAGGTGCTGAGCATATCACTGAGTGGAGGAAGGCTGCACATGACTAGTGAATTAAAGGTTGATCCGTTGTCGCCGTCGCTGGTAGCTCTTTCAGTGAAAATACCACCAAGTTCAGGGAAGAAGAAGGGTCCGCCAGTGCACCGTGGGTGCCCCTGGAGTCGCCTGACTTCCGAATCCGCTCTTGTAAACTGCTGTTGACTTCTCGCCAAAGGGCTTCTACTTCTGAATTAGCACTGAAATAAAAAGCCGCTCCGCGCAGGACATTATTGTTTTGAAAAAGTATGAAAACAGCAGTAAAATATATTCATCAAAATTGTACAATAACCATAAAACACGAATTATTGTCTCCAAAAGCTGTGAGCAGAATTGTCTTAGCAATCTAGCACTGGCACGCGAACAGCCACCTAGCACTTGCGAAGGCAAAACAATAATGAGTCCACTGATCTGACCTTCGGTCAGAGGTTATTTATCTCTCTATGCTCTGTCACATTTCCCAAAACTGTAACGGGTCCTAGCCTTCAAATCTTCATCTGGCCAATGGAAAGTCATTATTCCATGCCAGCTTTAACACTGTTAACGCTTAACTTATTCTGACTGACACGTCAGTGGCAAAGGAGTCATCGCCGTCGTCACCGTATCATTTCTTGGTGACCTGATACTGCGAATATCTTCCCTAGCAGGTCTGTCTCTCTCAGGAGGTCATCTTGGCGAAGCCTGTCATACTGTCACTCCTGTCACGCGTGTCACCAGCTGGACAAACCCGGCTCGATACCACGAGAAGCCGGCGTTTGTTACAGACTTTAAACGATTTTTTGCATACCCGCCACGTCTAGTTCCATGTATGCCGACCCCGCCTACGGAGACGCACCGTCCCGCTGTCTGCGATCCGTGTCCCCGTGGACAATCAATCATGATTGGCGATAATGGCCATGCACAGCACACAAACCAAGTCGAGATGACTGATAATAGGTGTGCTCGATCGTTTTAGCAGGTGCCATACTAGTTCTAGGGCTTAGCCTCCACTACAGTTGTCGATGCATCAACGACGCTCCTAATTACCATCGATGGCCTCAGTCCAAGAATTGTCGTTGTACAGCATGCATGACCTGGTCGAGCCCTAATATTACTTATGAATGATAATGAAATTCCGACGTTGGAACGTTCTGTAAATTTCCATTTGCAGGTCTACAATTTGACATAACACGACGGCAAATGGATGCCATGGGTCCTAGTGTTCGGTGCCACAACGGCAATCGTAGGCTCAGCACTAGACAGAAAAATACCGACTTGTCACATGATATCCCATTTTTGGAGATTGAACAAACAAGACAATTATCCGGAACCAGGCTCACCACATCTACCCTAAAGTCCCAAAGCCCACACTTTCACGGCCATGGAGCCCAGGCACATCCACACACAGGGATACGAACTTTCGAATAACACGCTGCTGCTTGCCCCCAGAGAACTGCCTCAGTAGACTCTGCTCCACTTTTCTAGGACCTTCCCCACACCTCTCGGGACCAACCCTCACCCCCCTTACTGCCCTGCACACCATCGGACCGGCGTCCTCACCCTTAATACATGACCTCTTCAGGGATAGCAGGGTCACCCCTGACTCCACAGGGCAACCCTAGGACCTACATCCTTCATATATGCCAATTTCTGTGATAGCAGATAAAATCCTTCAACTAGACATTTCAGCCCTAGGTAGGACCTACACGACGCCCTCCGGCTTGGTCTCCTGCATGCACACCCCGTCTACGTCCCCGGCGGCTGCACACCAAGTGCTCAAAGCCGGCGTTATATTCACTTGAGCGGTGCATATTGCATGGTCCAACAACAGCCCTGCTACTTTCAAAAACGACCTCCTCCCAGTATGCCTCCGGACTGCGGGCAAGCGTCTGGGCGCTCAGGCTACGGAAAGATATCTGGTGATATCCAAAGGTTAAAAAAGGGGAACTTTGCTCATAAAGAAATGCAAACTAAGTGTAGTCAACAGCAAAGAAACCGCGTGTAATGTGCATCCCACATCCCATTCAAGAAGTTGCGCAATCGTTCGTTGAACCGAGAACTCCATGCTTCCAGCGCACATCCTTTACTGTGCTAGAAATACAAAGCGAGGCATTGTACAAGGCATTATACTTGAGTGTACAGACGCATTCTAAGTCTCCACGACTTCTCACCTCGGCTGATTGCTCCGTGAAGCAACGGCTGTGCGTGATAACGTGGAAATATTCTGAGCTTGAACTTTAGGCTATCCCAGGTCTCCTGTGCCGGAAGTCGAAGTTCTAATATCACTTCAACACTTCGCGGCAACTCGGTGGGTGAGGGCCTGCTTCACTATTCCATCGTGTTTTTTTTTGGGGCGGCGTAACGGAAGTACGGGTTTCTCTTTCTTGACCCTCTGATAAGCGAAGCGTCCTACTGGCCACGTCAAGGAAACATATTCGGTCAACGCCGGAGCCACTTGTCACCTTCTCGACTTCGGCGCGCTAAACGCAGTAACATAATAGCCGGAATATCAACGTCCTTCTCTCTGCGACCAGAAAAATGCTGCTGGAAAAGCCGTCGACTGCCGTCAGCCGTCGGCACCTCAAGAGCGCCTTCGATCGCCTCGCTACTACTTACGTGAATATCTAACCTGCCCGGGAGTTCATTGCTATGCATGTGATGAACGGTGCTGAATTCCAGCCAGTTAGTGTCCATATTTTTAACCGCGACTTCGCGGATATCAATTCCGTCCGCGCACATGCGTTCCCGTTTCCCAAACGAGTCGATGCCGTCGATGACCACCGACGTCAGCCTCCGTGCACGGTCAAAGTGAAGCCAGCCAATCTTGTTATTTTGATTGTCAAAAAGTGCCCATCGGCCGTCAAGATACTGGTTTGCCGAGGAACAAACCTCGGACGGCACCCTAGGAGCGGCCTGGAGGTGACTTGGGTTTACCGCATCCAGAAGTGCAAGCCGGCAACACCGGTGGTCGCTAAAAAACAGTTGCTCTTGCGTCTTGGATCCAACTTGGAGTGTTGCTGAAGGTTCAAGCAAAAATTGCGGACTTCCCATGCTATGCGAAGGCTGTCTTACGTCTCGCAGTAGCTGTGTGCAGAAAAATATAAGTCAAGATAAGACAAGGGCGCCTTGCACCCCGTTTGTTTCAATGTACAGAGGGCAACTCTCCCGGTCGCGATGAACTACAATCTGTACTTCCAGGAAACTTTTCAAAAAACTGTGCCCAAAACAATCTCGCACTTGATGTGGACTTGATACGAAGGATCAGCATACGACCCTTGGTGTCTGATATGGTGCTTCGTTTTCTCCACTTTTTTGGTGATTGTTAACTATCACTCATTATAATAATATCATTAAATATCACGACGCTTGACGTTGGCATATTTTGCTATATAAAATTAAATGATAAATAAAAGCAGCAGATCTTCCACGATCTACTAGGATGTGATGACCCTGCAGATTTTCGATCCCAGATTTACAATGATTTACACGGATTTTATACGGTTTAAAAGTGACACTGTGGAACTGAGCATGAGCCGAGGTCCGTTTATACACGCTAGACACCTGTAATACACTTGTAAGTTATAACAGTCTTTATAGATGTTACAGCGAGGGGGATAAGATTTATATATTGTATCTATTATAATATAGAAATACTGGTTTCTTCAGTCTTTCAGTGAGACTTGTATTCCGTGCAGATGTGCAAACAAATTCCGATGCCATTCGCATTGGCAAATTTGGCATGGCATGGATGTCTTTATGGCGAGGGATGTTCAACCGTCATGCGTACATGTCGGGGGATTAACTTTTAATCCCCACGGTGTCACATCGATATCACCGATGTCATCCCCGATGTCATAAGCTGTCATTTTTCTCTGGTGCCATTCGTGTTTTGGGGTAATTCGCTACCTTTTCCCCCAGAGCCGAGAGCATTTTCACTGTGCTAAAGCATTTTTTACGGCTGAATATTATCTTCAGGATTATACTGCAGAGAGCGACACTATGAAAAATGTGTACTTTGTGCTCATATAATGCAACTAAAGTCGTAAGTCCGTGTGCCATCTCATAGGATTGTGCCTAACGCTTTCCCAAAAAGCGCTTTCAAGCGCGCGTTCTTTGCATTTCATGCGTTGCTTACACACGGCTTAATCGGCGAAGCAAGGGAAATGAGGAATCAAAATGAGTCCTGAGGTATGCATATTTTACTCGTTATTTCATGCTTATCTCCTCGCGCTTTATTGTTCTTGCAAACTGTTGGGCTGAATAGGTTTTCGTTTGATTTAGGCGTTCGCAACCCAAACTTCACGAAAGCAATTCTAGTTCGATTCTTTGCGGAATCGAGCCAAATCTCCGGAAAATAAAAGGTAAACGTCTGAACTTTCATATTTTATCATATACGACACCTTAGACCTCCAGTAACTTGCATATTTCTCCTTGGCTGAGCAGAGTTTGGCGCTGTTTGACGCATTACTTACCCATATAAGATTAGGCGCACAAGGCGGAGGAATGCGCCGAAATGCCTCATCTTTGGCGCATCTTGAAGGTTATTGTAAGCACTTTCATATTTTGTATTGCATACGGTCATGAACCGTCATGAACTTTCGCAATATTGCGAGGGGTGTGTGGTATTGTGGCAGGGCGGTGCTCTACTTGCTCACACAAGATTAGGCGTACAAGGCGAAGGAATGCTCAGAAATGCCTAATCTTTGGCGCAAATAAAAGGTAACATATCGAACTTTCATATTTTCTATTGCATACGGCCATGAACTGTCATGAACTTCCACAATATTGCGATGAGTATAGGGTATTGTGGCAGTGGCGTGCATTACTTGCCCACACAAGATTAGGCGCACAAGGCGGAGGAATGCTTAGAAATGCCTCATCTTCGGCGCAAATAAAAGGTGGTATATAGGACTTTAATATTCTCTTTTGCATACGGTCATGAACTGTCATGAACTTCCACAATATTGCGATGAGTATAGGGTATTGTCGCAGGGCGGTGCTTCAATTGGCGGTACAAGATTCGTTGTAGAAAGTGGAGTAGTGTGCCAAAATGACCCATCTTTGGTGCATATGAAAGGTAATATATAGGACTTTCATATTTGCTATTGCATATGGTCATGAACTATCATGAACTTTCGGAATATTGCGATGGGTGTGGGGTATAGTGGCAGGGCGGTGCTTCGATTGGCGGTACAAGATTCGTTGTAGAAAGTGGAGTAGTGCGCCAAAATGACCCATCTTTGGTGCATATAAAAGGTAATATATTTGAATTTCATATTTGCTATTGCATATGGTCATGAACTATCATGAACTTTCGGAATATTGCGATGGGTGTGGGGTATAGTGGCAGGGCGGTGCTTCGATTGGCGGTACAAGATTCGTTGTAGAAAGTGGAGTAGTGCGCCAAAATGACCCATCTTTGGTGCATATAAAAGGTAATATATTTGACTTTCATATTTGCTATTGCATATGGTCATGAACTATCATGAACTTTCGGAATATTGCGATGGGTGTGGGGTATTGTGGCAGGGCGGTGCTTCGATTGGCGGTACAAGATTCGTTGTAGAAAGTGGAGTAGTGCACCAAATTGCCCCATGTTTGGTGCATATAAAAGGTGATTGTCACTTGTACCATATCTTTGCACCCTCTTGCTTATTATCGACCCTTGGTCTTTGTGTTTTATGAGGCAAGTGAATGTTAGAGTCGAGTCCCCTTAGACCCATCAAGAACTTTAAGGAGAGGCTGTAGAGGGGGCAGCACCTATGGGGCATGCATGGGAGCATATGGGGGATGGGCCCACTGCAAAGAGGGCCTATAGAGGGTCAGTTTGGTATAAGGAAGGCTCCGGGGGCCTTCGGGAGCTCTCGGGGACGGCACCCTAAAGAGAGGGGGCGCATGGAGGCGGGGGGGTGGGTGGCAAATCTGCAGCCCCTCCATCAAGAGGCTGTAGAGGGGGCAGCACCTATGGGGCATGCATGGGAGCATATGGGGGATGGGCCCACTGCAAAGAGGGCCTATAGAGGGTCAGTTTGGTATAAGGAAGGCTCCGGGGGCCTTCGGGAGCTCTCGGGGACGGCACGCTAAAGAGAGGGGGTGCATTGAGGGGAGGGGGAGGGGTGGCAAATTTGCACCCCCTTCATTGATAGGGTTCCGAGGGAGCAGCACCCAAGGTTCATGCATGGGAGCATATGGGGGATGGGCCCACTGTATAGAGGGTCTGTAGAGGGTCAGTTTGGTATAAGGAAGGCCCCGGGGGCCTTCGGGAGCTCTCGGGGACGGCACCCTAAAGAGAGGGGGCGCATGGATGGGGGGCATGGATGGACAGGATAGGGTATAGTGAGTGAAGCAGGGTGAATTGCCCATAATGCATGGCACAGCCTGAAAGGGCTGTGTGCACTGAACATTTTGGTATAAGGATGGGTGGAGGGGGCTTAGTGAGCTCCCGGGAGGGTCCATTTGGGCTAGGGGGGTAGGATAAGGAGCATTGTCATCCAGCATGTCATCAGCTGTCATACAGGATAGGATATAGTGAGTGAAGCAGGGTGAATTGCCCATAATGCATGGCACAGCCTGAAAGGGCTGTGTGCACTGAACATTTTGGTATAAGGATGGGTGGAGGGGGCTTAGTGAGCTCCCGGGAGGGTCCATTTGGGCTAGGGGGGTAGGGTTAGGTGCATTGTCATCCAGCGTGTCATCAGCTGTCATACAGCATAGGCTATAGTGAGTGAAGCGGGGTGAATGGCCCATGATTCATGGCACAGCCTGAAAGGGCTGTGTGCACTGAACATTTTGGTATAAGGATGGGTGGAGGGGGCTTAGTGAGCTCCCGGGGGGGTCCATTTGGGCTAGGGGGGTAGGATAAGGAGCATTGTCATCCAGCATGTCATCAGCTGTCATACAGGATAGGCTATAGTGAGTGAACCGGGGTGAATGGCCCATAATGCATGGCACAGCCTGAAAGGGCTGTGTGCACTGAACATTTTGGTATAAGGATGGGTGGAGGGGGCTTAGTGAGCTCCCGGGGGGGTCCATTTGGGCTAGGGGGGTAGGATAAGGAGCATTGTCATCCAGCATGTCATCAGCTGTCATACAGCATAGGCTATAGTGAGTGAAGCGGGGTGAATGGCCCATGATGCATGGCACAGCCTGAAAGGGCTGTGTGCACTGAACATTTTGGTATAAGGATGGGTGGAGGGGGCTTAGTGAGCTCCCGGGAGGGTCCATTTGGGCTAGGGGGGTAGGATAAGAAGCATTGTCATCCAGCATGGCATCAGCTGTCATACAGGATAGGATATAGTGAGTGAACCGGGGTGAATGGCCCATGATGCATGGCACAGCCTGAAAGGGCTGTGTGCACTGAACATTTTGGTATAAGGATGGGTGGAGGGGGCTTAGTGAGCTCCCGGGGGGGTCCATTTGGGCTAGGGGGGTAGGATAAGGAGCATTGTCATCCAGCGTGTCATCAGCTGTCATACAGCATAGGCTATAGTGAGTGAAGCGGGGTGAATGGCCGATGATGCATGGCACAGCCTGATAGGGCTGTGTGCACTGAACATTTTGGTATAAGGATGGGTGGAGGGGGCTTAGTGAGCTCCCGGGAGGGTCCATTTGGGCTAGGGGGGTAGCGTTAGGTGCATTGCCATCCAGCGTGTCCTCAGGACGTGATTGACTCCTTCAAAGAGGTGGCATGGGATCCAGTGAGTGGCAGACTCCTAAAGCCAGGTTTATACTGGGAAACATTTCAGAGCGCTCTTCGTGAGAATCTTAACCGTGGAGCTACCATGAAGCAACGGCTCAGGGTAAACCCGACACCCTGCACCCGTGCACCCTGCACCCTACACCCTACACCCTATAGTGCATTCTACACTCTACACTCTGCATTGTGCACGTTGCAGCGGTTATGTGCTTTGCACTCTTCACCCTGCCACTTGCACCCTACACCCAGCAGCCTGTTGTGCACTCTACACTCTACACTCTGCATTGTGCACTTTGCACTCTATAATGTATCTGCATCTCGCCACCTGCACCCTGCCATGTGCACCCTGCCATCTGCACCTTGGCATCTGCACCCTGCCATCTGCACCCCGCCATCTGCACCCCGCCATCTGCACCCTGCCATCTGCACCCTGCCATTCCACCTTGCCATCTGCACCCGGCCATCTGCACCCTGCCATCTGCACCTTGCCATCTGCACCTTGCCATCTGCACCCCGCCTATCTGCACCCCGCCATTTGCACCCTGTCATCGGCACCCTGCCATCTGCACCCTGCCATCTGCACCCTGCCATCTGCACCCTGCCATCTGCACCTTGGCATCTGCACTTGGCATCTGCACCCGGCCATCTGCACCCTGCCATCTGCACCCTGCCATCTGCACCCTGCCATCTGCACCCTGCACTCCACATCGCATATCTTGTAGCACAAGGAGTGTTGAGCATGTGGAAATAAGGATCTCAATGCATTTTGCAGGAGGTGATGGCTGACACGTTGCGTTTGGAGAACAGTGAGGGACGTGGTCCACGCACTAAGGGAGGTAGTGTTTTTTCTGCGGCGGCCCTGGTTTCCCTGAAGAGCGCGATGACTCGTGTGGACATGTATGAGCAGTTTGCGGTGTCTGCTTTCCCTCAGCACCGCTTGGTACCCGGCAAGAAGCTCTTTGGGGTGTTGGATGTTTGGCGAGTGAATGGACGGGGAAGCTTGGCGAATGAGCGCACACATTCCGTGTGGAAGAAGTTGGTGCAGAGGAACATGGCAACCTCGCTTGGAGTTCTCATCCTGCTTGAGGGGAGTTGCATGATGAATGCGAACATCCGAGAGACATTGCAGTTGGGCTATGGATGTCCCGGATTGTATGACTGGTGGTTGGCTCAGCGAAGTAATGCCCTGGCGACTCAGCTGCAAGGTGAAGAGCGGTATGCCTTGAGTGTTCCACCTGATGACAATGGTGAGTCATTCTTTAAGGATGGACTGTTGGATTTCACTCGCCCATCAGTAGTAGCAGCACAAGAGAAGACGCGTCTCGCCGCTTTGATGTGCATCGCTAGCGGCACCAAAGCAGTGCAACATCAAGTACGGCGAGGCAAGACAGCCGAACGCGTCCGACAGTTGCGAGCCGCAAGAAAGAGTCTGGCCATTGCTGCCCCTTCCTCCGGTGAGCCCCCACTACCCGTCGCACACAAGAACCCATCTGCCCATCGCATGTCGACAACTTATTGCAGGCCCCTCAGCCGCTACACTGCCCCCCCCCAAGCAGCATGGCCTTGGAGCCATCTGCAGGTGACTTCTCAGCCCCCCCCCTCCCCCTCTCAAGCCCCGCCTAGCTCCTTTGCCTTTGCCTTGCATGAATCACAGATGGAGTGAGGATGATTTGATGTGAGTGAAGTGCTACATGCCCCACATGCGCAGGCCCCTCAGCAGCCGCCGCACTGCCCCCAAGCGCGCATGGCCTTTGGAGCCATCTGCAGGTGACTTTTCAGCCCCCCCTCTCAAGCCATGCCTAGCTCCTTTGCCTTTGCCTTGGTAGTTAAACTACAGATGGAGTGAGGATGATTTGATGGAGTGAAGTGTTATGCCCCCATGAGGCCAGGCCCTCATCAGCCGCCGCACTGCCCCCTACATCATGCAGGTCTTGAGCTATCTGCAGGTGACTTTCAGTCCCCCCCACCCTCTCAAGCCATGCCTAGCTCCTTTGCCTTTGCCTTGCATAATTCACAGATGGAGTGAGGATGATTTGATGTGAGTGAAGTGCTACATGCCCCACAGGCGCAGGCCCCTCATCAGCCGCCGCACTGCCCCCCCCAAGCAGCATGGCCTTGGAGCCATCTGCAGGTGACTTTTCAGTCCCCCCCACCCCTCTCAAGCCATGCCTAGCTCCTTTGCCTTTGCCTTGCATAATTCACAGATGGAGTGAGGATGATTTGATGTGAGTGAAGTGCTACATGCCCCACAGGCGCAGGCCCCTCATCAGCCGCCGCACTGCCCCCCCCAAGCAGCATGGCCTTGGAGCCATCTGCAGGTGACTTTTCAGCCCTCCCCCCCTCTCAAGCCCTGCCTAGCTCCTTTGCCTTTGCCTTGCATGAATCACAGATGGGGTGAGGATGATTTGATGTGAGTGAGGTGCTACATGCCCCACAGGCGCAGGCCCCTCAGCCGCCGCACTGCCCTCCCCAAGCAGCATGGCCTTGGTGCCATACTCTGGCGACTCCCTAACCCTCCATCTCCCCCCCTTTCTTCCCCACCTACCTATGCCTAGATTTGAGAGATTGCTTTGTCTTGCATGAACCTTGGATTCCCCTTGTGTTCAGGAAGCGCTGAGGGCGATCAATGGGGATGGGGTGGGGGATCGGCCAGGGTTGTCGTATAAGAGGCCCCCTTTTCCTATGACGAGCAAGCAAGCTAGCAAGGAAGCTTTGAAGCGTGATATTCCGTGCTCTTGTGGGGCTAGGCTTAGGCACAAGGGCAGGAAAGGGAACCCACATTGTCTTCCCACATGTACTTTGAAAATTTTCATCCAAACCATGCAGCACAAGTGATGCTAGTGCCAAAGGTCTTATGCAATTTGACAAAATATCTATCTTAATGATAGGGGGTGCACACCAATATTCATCACCTTGCTTGAATGTCACACATATCATGAACATAACATGCTTTAGTCAAGATATGCCTATGTATGATTTGAATTTTAATCTAGTTATGCAAAGTGAACTTTAGCCTATATGTGAGTTAGATTTCACCCTATATATCACCTGAATTTCAACCTATATGTGACCTAGAATCCAACCTTTATAAGAGCTGAATTTCAGCCTATATGTGAGCAGAATTTCAACCTATAAATGTGCTAGATGTTAGATTGTATGAGAACTGGATTTCATCCTATATATCACCTGATTTTTAGCCTATATGTGAGCTGAATTTCAGCCTATATGTGACCTAGAATCCAACCTTTATAAGAGCTGATTTTCAGCCTATATGTGAGCAGAATTTCAACCCAAATGTGAGTTGAATTTGCAACCTGTATATGACCTGGCTTTCAGCCTATATGCGAGCTAGATTTCAGCCTATATATAAGCTAGATTTCAGCCTATATATGAGCTAGATTTCAGCCTATATAAATTTCAGCCTATATGCGAGCCGAATTTCAACCTATATATCACCTGAATTTCAACCTATATATGGCAGCTGAATTTCACCCTCTACAAGTCAACATACTCCCCTATCTGTGTATCCCCCCTTTTCCCCCCTTTTCCCCCCCC
>LGRX02025126.1:0-21885 GCA_001247695.2 Cymbomonas tetramitiformis | reverse complement strand
CCCCCAAGCAGCATGGCCTTGGAGCCATCTGCAGGTGACTTTTCAGTCCCCCCCACCCCTCTCAAGCCATGCCTAGCTCCTTTGCCTTTGCCTTGCATAATTCACAGATGGAGTGAGGATGATTTGATGTGAGTGAAGTGCTACATGCCCCACAGGCGCAGGCCCCTCATCAGCCGCCGCACTGCCCCCCCCAAGCAGCATGGCCTTGGAGCCATCTGCAGGTGACTTTTCAGCCCTCCCCCCCTCTCAAGCCCTGCCTAGCTCCTTTGCCTTTGCCTTGCATGAATCACAGATGGGGTGAGGATGATTTGATGTGAGTGAGGTGCTACATGCCCCACAGGCGCAGGCCCCTCAGCCGCCGCACTGCCCTCCCCAAGCAGCATGGCCTTGGTGCCATACTCTGGCGACTCCCTAACCCTCCATCTCCCCCCCTTTCTTCCCCACCTACCTATGCCTAGATTTGAGAGATTGCTTTGTCTTGCATGAACCTTGGATTCCCCTTGTGTTCAGGAAGCGCTGAGGGCGATCAATGGGGATGGGGTGGGGGATCGGCCAGGGTTGTCGTATAAGAGGCCCCCTTTTCCTATGACGAGCAAGCAAGCTAGCAAGGAAGCTTTGAAGCGTGATATTCCGTGCTCTTGTGGGGCTAGGCTTAGGCACAAGGGCAGGAAAGGGAACCCACATTGTCTTCCCACATGTACTTTGAAAATTTTCATCCAAACCATGCAGCACAAGTGATGCTAGTGCCAAAGGTCTTATGCAATTTGACAAAATATCTATCTTAATAATAGGGGGTGCACACCAATATTCATCACCTTGCTTGAATGTCACACATATCATGAACATAACATGCTTTAGTCAAGATATGCCTATGTATGATTTGAATTTTAATCTAGTTATGCAAAGTGAACTTTAGCCTATATGTGAGTTAGATTTCACCCTATATATCACCTGAATTTCAACCTATATGTGACCTAGAATCCAACCTTTATAAGAGCTGAATTTCAGCCTATATGTGAGCAGAATTTCAACCTATAAATGTGCTAGATGTTAGATTGTATGAGAACTGGATTTCATCCTATATATCACCTGATTTTTAGCCTATATGTGAGCTGAATTTCAGCCTATATGTGACCTAGAATCCAACCTTTATAAGAGCTGATTTTCAGCCTATATGTGAGCAGAATTTCAACCCAAATGTGAGTTGAATTTGCAACCTGTATATGACCTGGCTTTCAGCCTATATGCGAGCTAGATTTCAGCCTATATATAAGCTAGATTTCAGCCTATATATGAGCTAGATTTCAGCCTATATAAATTTCAGCCTATATGCGAGCCGAATTTCAACCTATATATCACCTGAATTTCAACCTATATATGGCAGCTGAATTTCACCCTCTACAAGTCAACATACTCCCCTATCTGTGTATCCCCCCTTTTCCCCCCTTTTCCCCCTCTCCCCCTTTTCCCCCTTTCCCCCCTTTCCCCCCTTTTCCCCCTTTCCCCCTTTTCCCCCTTTTCCCCCTTTTCCCCCCTTTTTTCCCCCCTTTCCCCCCTTTCCCCCCTTTCCCCCCTTCCCCCCTTTTCCCTCTTTTCTCCCCCTTTCCCCCCCCCTTTCCCCCCTTTTCCCCCCTTTCCCCCCTTTTCCCCTCTTTTCTCCCCCTTTCCCCCCTTTCCCCCCTTTTCCCCCTTTTCCCCCTTTCCCCCCTTCCCCCCTTTCCCCCACTTTCCCCCTTTTCCCCCTTTCCCCCCTTTCCCCCCTTTCCCCCCTTTTCCCCCTTTCCCCCCTTTCCCCCCCCTTTCCCCCCTTTTCCCCTCTTTTCTCCCCCTTCCCCCCTTTCCCCCTTTTCCCCTCTTCCCCCCTTTCCCCCCCCCCCTTTCCCCCCTTTTCCCCTCTTTTCTCCCCCTTTCCCCCCTTTCCCCCTTTTCCCCCTCTTTCCTCCCCCTTTCCCCCTTTCCCCCCTTCCCCCCCCTTCTCCCCCTTTCCCCCCTTTACCCCTCTTTTTCTCCCCCTTTTCCCTCCTTTCCCCCCCCTTTTCTCCCCCTTTCCCCCTCCCCCCTCTTTCTCCCCCCTTCTTTCTTCTTTCTTCCTTTCCCCCCCCTTTCTTCCTCTCTTTTTTCCCCCTTTTCCCTTTTTTTTTCTCCCTCCCCGCGATTTTATGACAGCGGGCCTACGGCCCGCTGTCATTCCCCCCAGGAACGCTTCGCATTCCCCCCTGTACGCATTCCTTAATCCCCATGTCTTCCATGAGGCGGAGGAACGTTGATGAAATTGCGTAGCTGTCTGGGAAGAATTTTACGATGCAATTGCGGATTGGGATGGGTCAACGAAGAACGAGTAAGTAGTCACGCAACGGCAGCGGCAATGGTGTCCGCGATGTCGATGTGTTCACCGTCTGCTGCCGGCGACGTTCATTGCGGTCACTGTGTCGTTGTCTCTCACGCGATAGACGCAGTCGTGATATGCAGTCAGCATGTGACTTTGTGAAGTTCCCAGCGCCCGTGTCACCCTGTCCCTTTTATCTAGTTGTAGTCTTTCATTTTACAGTAAGGTCTTTTGGGTCTTTTGCCAGGTTAGGTACTTTGCTTCGGTCTTAAAACATATAGAGCAGAGGTTTTATGGTTTTAAGCCCAGACCTCTGGTCAGGATGAGCGTCGCTAGCGTATAATAATAAAAACAAAAATGTTTTCTAGCTAGGTTTCACGTTCACTTCGTGTCTTGACTTCAGAGCAGAACCCCTGCAGCGCCCTTGAGCAGAAACCCTTCAGCGCCCTTCTAACGAGAACTTCGTACGTTCCACGAGCTCTTGTATTCTGCCGAGTCCGTGTGTACAATGCCCTGTAGTCTCCAAATTTTGCTTAATATCTGCGGCTAAAAGACCAGGGCACTAGAAAGCAGGTCGAAAACTGTGAAAACTTCGAAGCTAGTCGCTCTCCAATGTCCGATTTCATGCCCACCCCATCTCATTAGACCGCACAGCTTGCAAGCGCATTGCCGAACTTGAAGTACGTTCCGTGTTGATGTTTGCTACTCTGGTGCCTTTTTTATTTAGAAAAATGGCTGCAGACTCCGATTAAAACGCTCGCGCCTTCGTGGGCGGCATGGATCACTGTCTGTCGGGAGTGATGGACATCATTGCGGCTGAAGTGGCTATTTGGAACAAAGAAGTGGAAGAAAAAAGCCAAAAAGTGCAACTAGAACTAGATAAGCTGAGAAAAGAGGTTTCTTTGTCCAGAGCAAGCCTTGAAAGGCGCATACAGGTGTCCGACCCAGAAATCTTCCCGATGATTTTTTTCGCACAGCTTACAGCATTGCTTGTGGTGCACTGACGCATGCGTAAGTGGCACTCGACGCTTCGCTGAAAGAGCGCGCGGTGTATGATGCGCACAGACTTGCAGCCCTTTTAACCAGCCGCTCTCACTGTAAAAAACTGTGCGAATCAGTAGTCCCTCGGGAGAACTGCAAGAACGTCTTGTCGCTGCCTTAGGCCTCCCAAGCCTGCCAATGACTGGCGCATCGCTCAAATATAGTTTACTTGAACATCGCTTTCGTGATGCTGCGCGTCGTTCCTTTGCCACTCGAAGAACTGTCGATAATCTACACTTTACCTTCGCAGATGGCGCTTCAAAAGAGAAGGTCATCCGACGCATGCTCGTCAAGTTCTTCGGAAATTACAAGCAGGTGAGGACACAAACCCTAAAGCCTTCTGCAGGCGCCGTGACTTACTGTCTCCTTGGCGGCGTTGCAGCCTTTGAATTTTCCGCTGTCTGCATTTATTTCCGGTTGTAAGCACTACTATTTGCCTGTGTTCAAAATGCACGCCCGCTGGACCTAGGGCCTATTCATGCGTGGGGTGCCTGCACGGGGCTCCAGTCATTTGACCATCCGACTAATACATCAACACTCGCATTGTGGCCGTCAGGGAAGGCTGGACAGAGCGGCAAGAAGGAACTGTGAGGGGATGTAAAGGGGCACCCGAAGAGAAGAAAGGTATCACTTCTCTTGTTCCACCCAGGAAGGAGGGAGATAGGAGCTCTGAGTACCGCTGGCTGTCATCCCCTATTCCACTCTCCAAGGACAAAACGAGAGGGAGTTTGTGTCGCACCGTCCGTCAAAATCATGTCCGCCGAAGCGGGAAGGAGAAAGGGGTTCGCGCCGGCCGCTCCCTGTTCCGCGGAGGAAGGAAGGAGGGAGGAAGGAGGGAGGAAGGAGGGAGGTGCTTCTTTACTGTATACCGCAGGCTTTCATCATCTGATATGCTCTGGACGGCAAGAGCGAACGCGATTTTGGCATGCCGACCAGCATCCTTGTTTCGCCCCGGATGGAATCAAGGAGGGGCATGGTGTACTGCAGGCTCTTCTTTTAGAACTTTCAACGATTTTGGCTATGCAATCCTTGGCAAATATATATTTTTAGGTCTTCAACTTTTTCTCGTCAGATGCAAGGATCCCTCGCTTGCATGGATCCCATGTTGGTGTACGTTTTACCATAGTGCGCCTCCAGCTCTCGATGGTAGCGAGTTGCCACGGGGGTTGCTGCAGATGCCGAGCGTCCGGAGGCCCGTATCCGAAGTCATAGAGAGGAGGCGAGCTTGGAGACCCATGAAAATGTCAAGGGCGACATGAATCCTCTCGAGAACATCGCCGCAGCTGTTGAAACCCTCACTGGTGTCCCTGCTCGTCCCTTTCGCGCCCCGGTTGACATGTCACTGCTCTTGCTTTTGCAAAACCAACCCCCACCACACAAGCCCCAGTCACTACCACCTGTTTGAATGTCCTTGCACTGTGGGAAGCAACGTCTCTTATTCTCGTTTGTCTTAGGGGTGCCAGGCATGGTAAGCCACCAGTCTCAGGGTTAGTCTTACCTCCTAACTACTCAGGAGCGCACTAGTGATTGTACACGGCAGTGATCGATGCTGCCACTCTTACAGTGTGTGTGTTGGATACCCGGCAGTGATTTATGGTGCCACCCTTACGATGTTTGTGACTTATCCTTGGACCTGTGTGTGGCATCTCGTTGTTAACGGGGACGGCCACTGGAGTGATTTGGATGATGGGATTGTGGCTGTCCCTGTGGTACCCTTCTGACGGGCACTGCCTCTTTGAGTGCGTCGGGGATTCGTCTACGGCTCGCTTTTTGGGAGTGTCTTGGATTCGTCTGACGCTAGCTCCCTCTCCGTGTACAGTGCTCATGATTATTACACATGCCGGGGGACTTGTGTTCTTTGACCTTGATATGAGTACTGGCGGATCGCTGTGAACGGGGACGGCCGCCGGGTGGAAGTGGGTTTTGGGAGGCGGTTATCCCTGTGGTGCCATTCTGGCGGGCACTGCCTCTTGGAGAGCTCGGTAGATTCGTCTGTCGTGCTGCGAGGAGAGGCAGAAGGTGGTGATGTACACCTTCTGTGTTTTCCCTTGATTTTTGTGGGGAGCACTTAGGTGCCCGCATGTTTCCTTTTTTTGACATGGGGTGTCCATGCTGTGTGGTGTGACTGCATTCATGGCATAACCATGGACCAACGGGTCCCATCCATCGACCGTGAGCCACTGGGGGGCATGCCAGCAGGGTCCGCTCACTCCGTAACCCAGGGACCAACTATTGTTGGGCGATGATCGGTCACATCGTATCATCTTTCCATGCTGCTCTGCATCTGGGTTGGGAATATGCATGAGTTTGTGGTATCTTGTCACGGCCCCGTCCTGCTCTTGATTTGCTTCTCACATCCACTGGGATGATGGTGGGTTGGCTTTTGTTGGCCGATCTCATGCCGATCAGTGTGTGTATGCTTATCCTTGCGACTCCTTTGGCACCCCGAAGCCACAGGAGACTGCACTATGTACCCACACCGGGGATCAAAGGATTCAGCACACACTTCGGGACACTCATCCGGATTCTCCGGAGCTCACTAGTGAAGAATGGGACCCCCTAAGCCTCGCTGAGCCACCTGAGCCCCTCTGCATCTGCACCGCCAGCGCACTGCCGCCTTGTGCCTGAAGCCGGTTCATCCCTGCCCCCCGAGCTGCACGAGCCATATCTCCACCACCAAGCCCACGCGCAAGACCACCCCTCTGCTCCCTGAGCCTCACTGGGCCACCTGAGCCCCTCTGCGCTTGTCCTGCCGGTGCACTGCTGCTATGTCTGTGTCAGTGTGTGTATGCTTATCCTTGCGAATCCTTTGGCACCCCGAAGCCACAGGAGACTGCACTATGTACCCACGCCGGGGATCAAAGGATTCAGCACACACTTCGGGACACTCATCCGGATTCTCCGGGAGCTCACTAGTGAAGAATGGGACCCCCTAAGCCTCGCTGAGCCACCCGAGCCCCTCTGCATCTGCACCGCCAGCGCACTGCCGCCTTGTGCCTGAAGCCGGTTCATCCCTGCCCCCCGAGCTGCGCGAGCCATATCTCCACCACCAAGCCCACGCGCAAGACCACCCCTCTGCTCCCTGAGCCTCACTGGGCCACCTGAGCCCTTCTGCGGCTGTCCTGCCGGCGCACTGCTGCTGTGTCTCTGGAGCCGGCTCACCTCCGCCAATCGAGCCACCCCTCCACCACCAAGCCCACATCCCACATCACCCCGCTGCCCCCTACAGCATGGTCTCAAGAGAGCTTGCCCACCCACGCCACGGCCTGAATGCCCAAGCGCTGTCCCAAGGGGCTGAGAATGATAAACTGGGTTGCCCTCATTCAAACTTGCGCATCCGCCACCGACTTGCGCGTGTAGCCCTCTACCCCCAGCACCAACTCCCCGTGACTGGAGCCCTTGCGCTGATTGCCTGTCGAGGTGGCCGCGAACTTGAGCAATGCGCTCCACACTTGCGCTGTAACTGTCACGCCGCACTGTTCCTACTTGGGGTCCCATCCCCATAGTTGCCTGTGTGTCCCAAGCCCTCGGCGGGTGGCCGATAGTTCACCACCCGGTCGTCGCCTTCCCGACAGCTGCTCACTGTTAGTTCCGGCACGGCCAGCAACCTCGCCCGGTGGGCACGGAAGCAGATGAGATGCCGTATTTGTCGTGCAACCTGTTGTAAGTGGTCATCGCTGCCAGGATGGGCCCCCGGGCTCTGAGGGGCCTGGCGTGTGTCATCTCCACCCGTGGACCTCCCCACATCTCCCCCGTCATCCTCATAAGTTCCCCCCATGCCATCAACCCCCCCAAGAAGGCCGGCCACCCGCCTGCTCGCCCCCATCAAGGTGGCCACCCCTCCCTCAGCCAAGGCCATTGCTTGCTCCGGCGAGGCCCCACTCTGCTCCTGAGTCCAGACCCCACTCCCCGGGCCCGGCGACAAAAGGTCATCCCACTCATTCAAGATATCCTCGACACTTGACGCCGCCTGGCTGAGCCCGCCTATGCCTGCCCGTGCCCCTCCAGATCGCGCCTCGGCGGTGCCCCCTCCTTGACCCTCCACAGTGCCCAGATGCTCCACCTCCCGCCGCACGTCCTCCATGCTCTCCAAAAGCCTCGATGCCATCGCGCCTGCCTCGCCTGCCTCACCAGAAGCCTGCCCAGACCGCTCACGCCGCGTTCCCTCAGATTCCTGCATCCCACCGCCAGACCCATCCTGCGTGGCATAGTCTGTCTCCTCGAACGCGTCCTCCCACGCTCTGTCCATCAGTGCCAGCCTCTCCGCCCCTTCCCGTCGGTCCGCCTCCCCCTGATCCAGGTCCGGGCCCATGCCTCCTCCCACACGCCCTCCGCCAGCCCAACGCCACCCACTTCTGGCCGGGCATCGCCCTACAGCCCGCCTGATGATCAGCCCTGCAATCCCCCGTGCAAGCGCGAAAGAAAGCAGCCGGACCCACTTCTCCTCCCAGCCCACCGCTCCGCCACGTGCCGCTTCCTCGTCCTCGTTCTCGTCCTCGTCCCCATTGCCATCCACCTGCTCTCCCCGTTCCGCGTTCGCCTCCATGTACCGCCGCTCCCTGAAGCGCCGTTGCGTCTTCCGAAGGAATCCATACGCCGCAGGCCCCAGCCCACCGTACACCTCCACCCCAAAGGGGATGAAGTGATGTGGGTGGACATCCCCGTACGTCGCCACCTTGCTCTCCTCTACCTTCTTCGCCGCCGCCCCGGGGGCCATCATGGCCGCTCCCAGGCGCGTCTGACATCGGCCGCGCCGTGGCCACATCAAACAGCACATGCTGGCCCGGTCCCTCCACATCCAGGACTGTTACATCCGGGCAATGATTCCGTGAGTAGGTCAGGTAGCCCGCGAAGTCATCGTGCAATGCAGACGCCAAGGGATAGGCAGACTTGGCCACCTCGAACAGCACCCTCTGCAGTTTGTGGTGGATGAAAGAGTACCAATTTCCTCCCCCAGTTCCCACTCCCCCCGGCATGCCAGTAAGTGTGTCCCGGTGGGATCCCGCTCTCCTCCACAATCGGGGCACTCCTCCACTTGGCCAAGGAGGGGCTGCTCCGCATGAAGAATGTGCCGCAGGGCCACCCGGTATTCCGCCGAACTGAGCTCCAGGGCTGGGCAGCATGGAACACCCCTCAAGAAAGCAGGCCCAATGCTGTTGAAGGTCACCGAGAAAAGCCAGGGGAGCCGAGACGCCCCCACGTGCCCAGCCAGCCAAAGCCAATCCGCAGAGTGGAGGACAGCAACATAGACCCGTTGGGCACGTTTTTGAGACCTGCTGTAATCACTCAACTTCTTGACGTCGTCCGCCTTTGGCACTTGTGGTCGCAAATGCTCATTTGCTCCCCTCCCCTCCCCAATCACCTCCATCGCCTCCGACACCTTGTGCATGGCCGCTTGCAAAGAATTAACATACGGCAAGTCGCTCTCAGCCCCGAGGTCCTCGGTCCCCGCCGTCACTGTTGGAAAGAGCTCCCGCATATCCTCCCAAACTTGCGCAAACCCACCAAGCCAGGCCACACTGCTCACCCTCGCCGCCTTAGTCAGGCCCATCCCGTGCGGGAGGGTGGCAAACTCACAGGAATACCACGCCAATCCACCGCCAGGCAGCAAGTCCCGCAACGCCCCCTGCATCCTCCTGTCATGCTCCTCAGCCGCCTCCCGCATCGTCTCCGGCTGCACACCTCGCAGCCAGAACCCCAGCCTCGGGTGGGCACAAAATCGAAGCAGGAGCCCCTGGGCCTGCGCATGCCCAAGCTTGTTCAAGAGGGGCAGGATGCCACATAGCTCCTCCACCTTCTTCAACATCTCCACACTGACCGCCTCTGCCTTTCCCACCGGCACCCCCAAGACATTGATGAAGTCCAGCTCCTCCCGTGCACCCGGCATCCCGGCCTCGAAGCAACTGGCGTCCCCCTCAGGCGAGAAAGCCGCTGACTTCATTGGCTGAATATCCAGGCCAATCGCCACTGCCTCCTCCATATAAGTCTCATACGCGAGCGCCGCTTCAACCGGAGGGCCCAGGAAGAAAGCATCATCCAAGTAGGCAAAGATGACCACGCTAGGGTGTCCCTCCTGAACCCGCTCCAGCACCACCTGCAACGGGGCAGCCAAGTAAAGTGGCCCCAGGGGGTCCCCCTGCTGCGTGCCCTCCTTCGACTTGACAAATCGCATCACCGAGCCATCAACGCCCCCCAGCCGAAACCCCAGGTTCGCATCCACCCCATAACAAAGGTCCGTCCATGCCCACAACTCCGGGAAGTCCCGCTCGATAGCCTCAAACATTGCCTCACGGTGCACCGCATTGAAGGCATTCCTGGCATCTGCCTTAACACAGACCCATTCCGGGTGCCGATCCAGGGCCGCCTGAACAGTGTGGACCCCCAGGTCCGCCCCTCCCTTCACCGCAACCCCAATCTGGGCCGCCCGCAGTCCACCATGGTCATCATCCTGTCGACGCCCACAAAATCGAGCCCTGAGGGCCTTCGCACGCTGCCTGCATATGACCTTTGCCACTAGCTTCCGGAGAACTTCGCCACACGCAATGGGCCGGACGTTGACGCCGAGGTCGTCCTTCAGCAACGCCACTAGCCTAGCGCCTGCCAACCACTCCCGAACCCCCGCCGGGGCCCGACCTGCCGCCAGATGGTTGCACACCTCCAACAGTGCATCTCGCCCACCAGAGACATGGACCGCCCACATATGCTCCCAGCGCCACTGAGAGCTGCCCGGTCCCGAGGCCCGCGGCAGATTACGCATTACATCATCGAACGTCTTCTCATCCAGCTCAAGCGCCTGCCCCCGAAGCTCCCGCCGGCGATCCTCTCCCACATCTTGCCTCCTGCCTGTCCCAGCCGGGTGCAACCGCTCCAGCTTCAGCAACGTCTCCTCCGTCGCTGGTGCCAGCTTGGCCAACTCCAGCCTCTTCGCTGCCTTTCCCAGCTGCCCCGCCTTCACCAACCGCACAGCATCTCGCAGCACCCGTTCCTCATCCGCCTCGGCCACAGCTCGTCGATCCCCCGGCACCTCCGCATGCAGCCCCTCCCACTCGCCGCGTAGGAAGCGGGCGCAACGCTCCTTAATGACCTGGGCCACACCCTGCTTCACCCCCTGCTGGACCGGCTGAAGAACCAGGCGCGGGAGTAAAAAGAACAGCTTGTAGGCCTCGACGTCCTCTGTGTCCACCCGCATCCTCCGAAGCGCGACCATCACACACTCGGTGAACAGTCCCCACAACTTCTTCGGCACCATCAGGGAAGGGAAGTCGCTCACAGCACACTCGTCGACACTCAGTCCTCGCAGCCATGTCCACCCCGCCTCTCCAAGCCCATCCGGGTCCCCCACCAAGCTCTCGCCTCCGTGCTGCCCCTGCGCCCGCCCCGCCGCCCGTGGATTGCCCCGGCCCCCACTGCCGCCTCCCCCCTGAGCCGGCGCACAACGCTGAGCATAACTAGCCAGACAGCCCCCACCCCGACCTTGATGCTGCCGCAATCCAGTCTCCGAGAGGATATGTCCACAGCTCTGCTCAGGGCACCGCGTGAGCCTCGCCGCAGACAGCAGAAGCCCCGATGCGTCAGGATGGCTCCGCCGAAAATGCTCCGTCAGGGCTCGTCTGCTTCCTAGGGCCCCCACTGAGCACCCCGGCACCGAGCAGACCACATTCCCCACCCGCTGTCCTGCCCCCTTCCGCCCGCCACTTCCCTCGAGCTGCGCCGACCCACTAGTCCCTCCCGAGGACGCACGTATAGGTGGTATTTGTACTGAGATGTGTGTGTAGGTGGTATCTTGGCACAACCCCGCCGCCCCGCCCAACCCCTGAATGCCCCTCACATCCACTCCCGTGACAGTCAGAGCACAAGTCGGTTTCAGGTATCTTGCACGTGTGATAGCTCTGGTTTGCTCAATCCCGTTCTTCCCACACTCACCCCCTCCTCTCCCACCAGTCTCTCCCTTGGCTCTCTCCCCCTTGCCTGGATGATGCTTACGATTAAAAGTTCCGGATGCGACCCGTGCGAGAGAGAGGCACAAAAAGTCCCGCGGTTCGCGTAGATTCCATCTGTCTTGAGTGCAGCTGTAAAGTTCCTCAGGCCCGTCGTTAAAGCTGGTTTGGGAATTTTGTCGCGATGTCGCATCGTGTCGGACCGTGTCGGATGTCGCTGTCGCGTGACCAGTTTTAACGATGAAACTTTTGGCGAAAACCAACATCCTGCGCAACATTTCCCGTCTACGTGGCGTCTGAATCATGTCGTCGTGGCAACGCCAAAAACAATTGCATGCAAGCTTCAACGTGAATGCAGTGATAAAATTGACAGTGCCCCGTAAGTCGCTATCCAGCGGCTGTTGTTTTCGGGATACTAACGTATACAAAACGCAGCATTACTCTGAATATTAATTCTGATAAGTGTTATGAACCACACATTTTTTTTGCGAGCAAGATCCGTCCAGGAATTAGTATGCTGGACGGTTCTTGTGAGGGGGGGTAATGGGTGTGATTCGAGCCAGCCATCTCGACTCACGCCCAACAAGGACTCATACTGCATAGCATGAGCATATCATGCATATCATGTGAACTTAAGAAAACAATTATGAGCATCTGACAGTGCACTGTCACCTTTAGCGGAAACGCGAATGTCAACCGCGCCCGTGTTTCCGCTGCGGGGCTCGAAGCGGATGAACCAAATGACTTAGTGAAACACAGATGCGCACATACAACGTTGAAAATATGTCTCAGTTGTTGTTATTAGTATTCTTAGCTTTCCATTCGGCAGGATACCGAAGGGAATGCCGTTTTGCGGATGCGGTTTCCTGCTTCCGCCATTCCCGCTTCCGCCACACGAAGCGGAGAATCGGAGATCTGCATCCAGTCACCGAATATGTGCAGGGATGCTTCCTATCATTCATGATACCTGCTAGTGAACATTATTTCCTTCTAATATATCGCGAATACTTCAATCTCTTCACGAATCTACCCTGCTGCTCTAGATTTTCACAGTGTTAATTAGGTCAAACGTTTGACCTAATTAATTTGCGTTGCCTATTTGTTTGCCGACGTGAAACCGAAAAACGGACATGCCTGACATGCCCGACATGAAATGCCTGTGCGCCCTTAAAAAAAAATTCGATCTAACGATAGATTTTAAATTAACGCGACACAGAGCGACAAAAACGAGACAAAATGGGTCTGCACTATCTTTTTTGGGTCTACACTATCTTCTGAATTCGACGACATGCAGAGATAGTGTAGACCTAAAAAAGATAGTGTAGACCCTGTCGCATGTCGCGATGTCGCTTCTCAGAATTTTTCAACCAATCAAATCGCCGTGATCAAAAACGCGACAGACCGACATGTCGTCGAAATTCCCAAACCAGTTTTAACGACGGGCCTCAATGCTTCTCAATCCACTGTAATGATGGCGAGATGACACACGGCCAGCCCTGCGTGCCCCAACTTCTTTCTCTCATTCTTACCCCTATACACTTGTCCGAGGGTTGCGTGTGCTGTTGAATGTAGTCGACGGACACCCAGCCTGGGACCGAAGCATGTCCCTCTTCACACCCGCAACCCAAGCATCTACTGTGCGTGAGCCCTTCCCCTGAGAGCAAGACGAGTCCACACCCACGGTATCAGGTACGGGTGTACAGTCTGGCTTATTGGCCCAGAGTCTCGAGCTCTGCTAAGGTCCCCTTGGCCGTCGGCATGCGAGTGCCACACTGGTAGACTCAGGTAACCTATTGTGTGTTAACTCACAATAGTTGTTAAACAAGGAGGGGCGGCAAGAAGATTTCAACAACAGTCAAACTGCGTCACAAGTGTGTATCCAGGTATCTTAGGCGGTAGCTCTCCTGTGCTCCCTCCTGTTCTTCCTGCACTCAAACCCTCCCCTCCCATCGGGTTTAGGGTTACCCAAGAAGTCCTCCGCTTCGGGTAGATGCCATCTGTCATTGAGTGCAGCTGAAAAGTTCCTGAATGCTTCTCACATCCACCGGGGCGATGGTGGACTGGCTTTTGTCGGTGGGCCTCATGCCGTTCAGTGTGTAAGTGCTACCTTGCCGCAGCCCTGCCGTGCTCGTGCCCGCTTGTGTTATCCACCTGGAGGGAGGTGGGCTGGCCTTGGTCAGCACAACCCGTTCCATTCATTGTGGTGTGTGGAACGCAGAGGAGGACAGTAGCTGCTTGCTTGGTATCCAGGACGACCTCGCCAACCCCATCAAAACAGGCTTTGATGACATCCCTGCATCTGATCTCATCGAGGCCTTACACGACATACCGAAGATGACAGTGAAGATGGAGGGGAAACGGTGGGGATATGTGAAAAAGTATGTCGAAAACCAGCGCACCAGCCAAGGAAAGCTGACAAGGACAGCCACTCTGAGAGATCTAGAGCAGCTGAAACTCGCCTCGAAAGAGGATGACGTGGACGAGGACGGCATCGTGCATTCGACTCTTGCTCGGGTCCTGGGCATCTCTAGTGCCCCCGAGCTGAAAGCCTTGTTTAGTGGTGAACGGCGGTTGCAGGAACCTGGCCAGAGTAGGCCTGGTCAAGCCAATCAGCAGGCAACAACCTCAGGGGGCTTATCCTCTGCCGCGGCGGTCAACAAGGTCTTCCCCTCAGCACGCGTGCTGAGTGACAAGTTGACGTAAGTGCCGCCCGAGCCCGCTCTGTGCATGCAACACGATCACCAAGGTCCTCGTGGCCTGCTTGCTTTCTTAAATGGTTCTCTCTGCCAGTCTCGTTATGCGCGTCTCGCTCCGCTCCTGGCTGGCCTCGCTGCTTTTTCACCCTTGCGGCCCAGTGTTGTCATCGCTCGTTTGACTCCCCTGCTTCTGATTTCCCCCCATGGATCCCTCGAGTGGAATGGTGACTCGTGGGTCAGCTTCGAGACGAACATGACACGCGTCGCTTGATGCCGCAGGGGCACCTCCGGCGGGAACGTGACTGCGCCGCATGGCCAAGATCACCAACAGCCACAAGACCCGGCACAAACACTCATTAGACCTCTGCGCAGGATGCTGACGAGGAAGCCGACGAGGAAGTCGCAGAAACCGAACCTCTCCCTCATGGACCGTGCTGCGGAGTACATTGAAGAGATGAAGGCGGAGGATACTCAAGATCAAGCGGAGCCTACCAAGTTCTGGGCATTCTTCGTGCGTGCCGGGCACTCCACCTCCAAAGCTCCCGTTGCCCCCCGGTGCCCCGCATGGTTAGCAGCCGTGCACCTTATCTGTATCCCTGCTGGGCGCTGCTGCCCCTGCAACCATCCAAGTTGCGAGCTACCTTCTGCCGCCCCTGGTCATCCCAAAACACTCACGCCCTCGGTCACAAAGTCGCGTCTGTTTGGGTAAATCTGCACCAATCACCTCCCCTGAAGCTGCCGTTGCACTGGGAGTTCCCAGAGAGCTAGGCGCGTGTCAGCACGTGCAAACATGTGGCCCTTTTTCACAGGCTGTCACGTGAGGTGTCTTTGGGGCTGGCCGGAGCCTAAGATCCACACAGCCCAGCGGAGAACCATCCAGGCTCGCGGCCCAGCGGAGAACCATCCAGGCTCGCAGCCCAGCGGAGAACCATCCAGGCTCGCGGCCCAGCGGAGAACCATCCAGGCTCGCGGCCCAGCGGAGAACCATCCAGGCTCGCAGCCCAGCGGGCCATCCAGGCTCGCGGTGAACCATCCAGGCTCGCGGCCCAGCGGAGAAACCATCCAGGCTCGCGGCCCAGCGGAGAACCATCCAGGCTCGCGGCCCAGCGGAGAACCATCCAGGCTCGTGCCGGAGAACCTCCGCGAGAGCGGTAGGGAGTCATGGTCTTTCTGAATCGATATCCCATGAGGCGCCTCCATTGGCACTCTTTGAGCATGGATTTCCAGCCGCATTCCTGGCCCCCTTCGAGGCCGCGACACTTTTGCGCCCGGACGGAGCTCCAGGGTTGCCTTGGGAAGGCGTTGGTGCGTCCATCCAGGAGAATACTTGTCACAAGAGTGCCGGATGTCGGCCCCACAGCCGCGAGAGGCCATCTCGGCAGTGCTGAACCACCCCAGCGGCCGGGAGGCATCCTGGAATCATGACCAGTATGCCAACTGAGGAGTACAGCGTGCGCCATCTTTGGAGCTGGGCGCCCGGCCAGCATGGCGAGACCTCCAGCAGGCAGCCCGGCCGAAGTGTCAGTTTTGACCATGCGAGAATTGGTACGGCTGCACAAAAAATACAAAGGGTGGTACATCTGGTTCAGGCGCATCCGATGATGGCTTCAGCCAATTGGTGGCCAACCGTGCAGATCACTGGCGCCCCGGGAGCACCCTCTCTGCGGGTGTAGGGAATCCACGCGACCTGCCTGCCCGTGACGCGAGCGATCTTTAGCTCGAAGAGGAATGCGGGAGCGCCTCCTTGCGCATGTCTATACGGCTTGCCCTGATCGTCACGGGTGTGCCGGGTCGGTCGCGCGCTGCAGGTCATTAACCCGGAGAACCGCCATCGTCAGAATTGGGACCTCCTCCTGATCGTCTGCCTCCTCAACACTGCCTACCTCATCCCCTTCCGCCTGAGCTTCATCGCGCAGAACGAGGCATCGCTCGGCATTCTGGTGTGTGGCCCGGGGGCTCCCAAGTAGCACCCCTTCGCCGGGCGATGTGTCGCGCTGCGCGCCGTTGATGTGCTGCGCGGAGCCGGCCTCGAGGTCCGCACGGAACATGCGCGTAAGAGAGTGCAAGCAACCCGATTCAGGCATGAGGCAGGGGAGCGAGCGCATGCGGCGCGAGCACGGGAACGAAGCTCCTGAGGTTAGTGGTTGATGGGGGCATGCACGCCACCGCGCACAAGCGTGACCGCCATCACGATTCTTGCGAGGGTGACAGTGCACGCCAAACACACATTAGGAAAACAAGGCTTCTTTACAAATAAAATATTAATTCTAGAGTCGGCAGTTCATTCTAGTTCCTTAGGTGGTGGTCGTGCAGACTTGCCAGCTAGAGGGGTCCCCGTTGCGGCCACAGCAGCCCTCAAGCCTAGGGGCTGTCTGGCCCAGAGTCACGGGTCCCCCCCTTCCTTCTCCCCAGATGCGGGCGGATGAATGAACAAATCTGTGTCTCACTCGCCAGACTAAGCTTGTCCCTTTGCTGTCTCCACTCGTGTGTCAAGGGGTCCGAAGAAGGGAGGCTCATTGGAAAGCGCCTCAACCTCGTGGAGAAGTGTGTTTCTGTCTCCTACAAATGCCAATCCACCGATCCTGTTACTACAGAATCTACGCATGGATTCTATCTACTTATGTTTACCAACGGATGAATGCCTGAGTCTCACAATCCATCTACATAGCCACGTGGCAACCTGGATGGTCTACAGCCCCCAGCTTGGACAAGTTGGGAGCTCCTTAAGAGCAGCTCATCCTACCCCTTGAGTGGCAGTGGCATGAGTCCAGATCGGACGGTTCCAACTTGGGTAGATTTTTCATCTGTGAGAGCTGCTATTGACTCGGGCGTTTGGCCCCAGCTTGACCAGAGCCAAGACTCCGGAATAGAGATGCCCGAGCTTGGGTTTCTCCGCCAATTCCCGGGTCTTTTTGGCTCATTTTTTCATTTGGGTTTAACCACGGTGTAAAAGGCATTCGAGCTGGGACATTTCCGTCCCCACAACAACTTAATTGACCCCTGCAGTCTGAATTGACAAAGAGTATAGGGGCCCACCTCCTCCAGCAAGGGCGCTGCCATGAATAGGCTATGCACTTTGACGGCGCAGGTTTTTGACTGGATCACGGACATCATATTTATGCTGGATGTGTTTGTAAACTTTGTCACTTCTGTGGAGGTGCGCCCCCGCGCATGGCAGCGAGGAGCGCGCGCTCGAGGCCTCCACCCCGCTGACTCGCATGCCGTGTGTCCCGTGATTCCCACGCTCTTTGTCAGTGCCTCCTCCCGTATCTGCTTGCAATCAGCACAGGCCACGTGGCCATTCCGTCACTTATGGCATGTCCTCCTTGAAGCAATTGCCACGTGTCAGCTCACTTTCATTCCCACTGCAGGAGTGGTGAGCACGCCTGGCGTCCATACGAGCACCAGAAGCATAGCCGTTGTCTACACATGGATCTGGGGGCACGATTGCTCGTTCTTGCTGCCCACATGCCGCGCACAAGTGCCGGCTTGATGCCTCCCATGCCTCCTTCCAGCGCGCGCTAGGCCCAAGGCAAGCCGTCCGATGCTGGCGGAGGCACCAGCGGCGACAGCGCCTCGGGAACACGGGAGATGCGGCCGCGGCGGAGTGAGGGCCGGGGAGCGGTGGGCGGCAGGACAATGGGGGGCAAATGATCCGGGAACCAAAGGAGATTGCACTGCGGTACCTCCGCGGGTGGTTCTTCATCGACTTGATCGCGGCCACCCCGTGGGACTGGTTCTTTGGGCAGGGCACAGGCGGCCCCTCGATGACTCGGGTACTTCACTCGCAGGCGCCTAAGTCCGCTCTCCCCCTGGCTTGCCCTACGCCTCCACTGTGTACTCGCGCCGGGGATTACAGCGTTCAGCACACATCTGGTGGCATTTATCCTGAATCTCTTCAGCTTCGTGGTGATCGCGGCCACCAAAGATCCCCAAGCCTCCGGAGCGCCTTCCCGATTGCTGGGCTCGCCCAATGATGCTGTACCGCCAAAGCTGGCTTACATCGACCTTCGGAGCACCCTGAGCCGCCTCCCACCCATCAAGCTTCCTTTGAGAGCTCCACCTACCCTAAGGGGTTAGAATTTAGTGTTGAAACTCTAGATCCCAGAATCTCTCCAACGGCCTGCCAGCTGCCCCAGCATCCCCGCCGCCTTGGCAGTAACGGCCCCATGCTCAGCTAGCTGGATTGCCATATGTGGGTACTTCGGACTTGCCAGCAGAACACGCTTACTCGGTGACCCTCCTGTTGGTACATGATGTTGATGACGCAGTGATTCACGCCTACGGGTCTTACTATCATCCCCGCTGGTTTTCTTTACAGTGAATGTATGTGGTACCTTGCATGCTTCTCATTTCCACTGGCATGGTGGTTGGCGTGCCTCATGCCGCTCAGTGTATCTATCGGACGGATAGTTTGTGGGGCAGGATGCCTGGAGGAGGGGTCTTGAGGATCTAAGGGTGCGGCGGAATATATACGGGCAAAGAGTGCACCACAGGAGCTCATGGCACCGCATGAGTCCTGGAACACCCGCACACTTGCTGGCACTTATTAGGAAGAGGCGACCATGAAAAGAAGCCGTGAGAAAACGTATAGTAAGGGTCAGGCGACCTGTCACAAGAAGATTCCCACTCCCCAGCAGACGCCCAACAGTTGCAATTTCCGGTTTTTGGCGCAGAAATGGGATATCAAATCCATCAGCGGAGCCTATGCATACATATCTATCTATATAGATATATACTTCCTCAGGAAGTATGGGATTAGTTCCCGGCAGGCGTAGACATTTCATCTTGATCCAGTTTGGATGTGGGCCGTTCGATTAACGCGGTAGTGGGCGGCTCTATCACCTTGGCGGTGTGGGCAGGTGACGCGCTTGTTTAAGGTGGCCCGGCTCATGAAGTTGCTGCGCATGCTGCGCATGCTGCGCATCGTGAAGATCCTGATCAAGATGGCCCAGATGGAGCGCAATCTCAAGCATCCGGGACTCCTTCGATTCATCAAGATGGTGTTCTTTATCACGGTGCGCCCCTTAGCTGTGTCACCCACACGTGTCCACCCAACGAAGCGCCCCATGCTGCATGCTGAATGCTGCCCTCGAGGCACTCCAGACCGCCACGGCCATAAGTTCATACGCCACCCCAGCGCCAGATTTCAAGGTATGCTCTCTCTGTTCTCCACCCTTCGATTCAGCTTGTTAGGACTCCTGCTGTTCTCTACCCTTCGATCCACCTCATCCTGCTGCGATTGCGTGTTGCCTCACGTGGCCGGAAGATTACAGGCCGAGCTCGCTGATGGAGGATGGGATGGGGCCTGGGACGGGATTTGGATTTAGGCCATAGTGCACTGGTTTGCATGTCTGGCACACACTATTGCCAGCAACTACGAAGACAAAGGCCATCAGACCACGGATTTCAGCTTTGGCTACAGCCGCCTCGACCAGTTCTTCATGGTGCGTGGGGCGACACCCTCGAGGGGCTCTGGCCTCCTGCAACCCCCACACAGCAGCTCCTCATGGTGCGTGGGGGCGTGCACCCCTCCCGAGGGCTCTGGCCTCCTGCAACCCCACACAGCAGCTCCTCATGGGTGCGTGGGCGGCCACCCTCAGGGGCTCTGGCCTCCTGCCACAACCCCCCCACACAGCGGCTCACTCATGGTGCGTGGGGCGGCTGCCCTCGAGGGCTCTGGCCTCCTGCAACCCCACACAGCAGCTCCTGTGGTGCGTGGTGCATTCTCAAGCGTACTGCGGGCCCCGCGGACAGTTACGATGAAGCGGATGTGCCCCAGGTGGACTACTTGAAACATTCAATTTCCACCAGTACATGATCTGCCTCTGCTAGGTCCCGCGTCATGCCTTGATGGGCACAGTCAGCCTGGGTGTGGCTGTATCGTCATCCATGGATGTCCATAGCCTTGCGAGTTCTCTGTGTGAATCTCGGCGCGGGTATCGTCTCAGTGTCGGCGCTAAGAAGGGCGAATGATGCAGCAACTTCCGAGGGTCATTCTCTTCCGTCTTCCGAGAAACATAATTGTATTCCTGGTCGCTTTTGTCTCTCCCGCATGGTGAGAGAAGCAGTCTCCCCACTGTGTAACGCTTCGATATTCGTTCCGGTCGCTCTCGGAATACCAGGAAGAAGCCGCACGGCACTGCGGCTTTTCTGCAAAGGTGACATGACCGGTGTCAGCAGAGCAGCGATGTCTCAGGGTGGCAGGGTCGCAGATAATCTCGGTCGCGCAGCATTGAGGTTTTGGGAATGAGAGGCAGCTTCGCAGGAAAGGCAACTGAACCTTCGTGACAGCGCTTAATTGGCTTGCCGGGCGAAGCACACAGATGTCATCCGATCCCACGATTGCAATCATGACAAAATAGCATATCGCTGGCTCATCCTTCAGTCATCCTCTACACTTCAATGGTTGCCAAATTCCAGCGACAGGCTATTCTCCTCTCCCACCGGATGCATGCACTTCCAAGGAGTTGTGCCTAAAAATGCAAGGCTGCACTGGACGGTGTCAGGCGGAGGCGATGGTGCTGTTCACGCTTTGCGTTTTCTGGGTCGGGAGCTCGTTGTTGATATCTGCCTTCGGCAGTGCAGTGGCGCTGATAAGCGAGATAGATGCGGCGGAGGCGGAGCAGCGTATCAAGGTCCCTGAATCTCCTCAGTCTCGCATCGTCTCCCCCTTCCGTTAATCCAATTCACTCTTGCATTCGGATCTACCTTCCCCCCCCCCTTTCCCTGTTTCCTCCAAATCTCACCAAGCTTCTCCCGTGGCAAGCGGCAGGTGGACAAGGTGCTCGCATATATGCGACGCCTGCAGGTGCCCAAGCAGCTGCGGGCGCGCGTCTTGGATTATTACGACCTGTTTTACGCGCACACGCACGGTATCGATGGACAGGTCCGCGCCCGTGGCAGCTGCGCGCCGCACACCTGGCAGCCCTCAGTCAGGGGCAGACTCGGGCGACCATGGAGGCCTGTCAGGGGCTCACTGAGGCGCGGATTTGGCGCCTTGGAGCTGCAGACTTTTATGAAAGACCTGCCACGTCACCTGCGGCAAGAGATGGCCATCTTCCTGAACCGCGGGGTGCTCGAGCAGATGCCGCTCTTCTGGGATTGCTCGGTGCCCTTCCTTGTGGCCGTGCTCATGTACCTGAAGGTAACTCGCTGATGCTGTGCACCGCGACAAAGGCGAAGGGACAGGACACGGATTTCCGAGCCTCACTGAAGAACGTGGCGTGGTTTTGAAAGCTGCGCGTGCACTCTGTGGTGCGACTTGTGCGCCGCTGCCACAGACTGAGATAGTGATCGCACCCCAAAATGGCGCGAAGCGGAAGGGGTGGGAGCTCCCTGAGCGGTGCGGGGGGAGGTCGGGGCAGCTGAACGTGGCACTAGAGGGGGACCTGATTATTACGGAGGGTGAGATTGGCAACGAGATGTACATCATCCTCCGAGGGAAGGTCCAGGTCCGTAAGGAGGGTAAGCGGATTGGCACTTTGACGAGAAGCGACTTCTTTGGGGAGGGGGTCTTGACTAGCGGTGCGCCCCCTCCCCTCTGGTGGCCGGTGGAGGGAAGGCATGTTGCCGACACTTCCATCCTCACCATGCATCATCCCAAGTTGTGGTGCCATGAATATGCTGTGCACCACCGCCACCACAAGCGCCCAACTCCTGGGCGCACGATGCGATCCTTGCGCCACAAAATGCACTCCTGGGCGCACGATGCGATCCTTGCGCCGCGAAATGCACTCCTGGGCGCACGATGCGATCCTTGCGCCGCGAAATGCACTCCTGGGCGCACGATGCGATCCTTGCGCCGCGAAATGCACTCCTGGGCGCACGATGCGATCCTTGCGCCGCGAAATGCATTCCTGGGCGCACGATGCGATTCTTGCGC
>LGRX02025125.1:0-12102 GCA_001247695.2 Cymbomonas tetramitiformis | reverse complement strand
CTTGCAAGCCTATAGCCTTGACCGATCGGATTGAACAATTATCATCCATGCTATTATGCGTTACAGTCAGTCGATCTAACGGCATAGCATAACGGCACGACAACGGCAATACGGCGCATACCTCTCCGATACTGCTATGCTACTGTAACAGTCGAGTGTCATGTCACCATCGCATCAGATTATCTGGTATCGTTTCGGATTGGGAAGCTCTTTTAGTTTTTGCAAGTCTGCAGTCTTCACATTCGGTACTCGTCGCCTGCCAGTGATTCTGGAAAGTACGAGCACACTCCGAAATTTGGAGAAGATTATCCGCGGACCCGATAGGCGCCATATTGTATCGGCAAAACCGTAAGTTCTTTTCCCAGATGTGGTGACTGACTGCGCCCAACGCTGTCTTGAACGTTTTCCGTCTCCACTTTGAGTGGAAGCGCGCCGTGCAACCTCCTCGATTATTCGAAGATACACGGCCGGATTTAAATACTGCCACTTCCAACAGGGTTCACCACCCGAAAAGCTTCGCCGCCATACCAGGTCATAATCAGTTGGAATCTCACTTAATTGGCCTGATACTTATGTCATGGCGAAAACGATCACCTCGTCTTCTCATCTCAGCATGTCCCAAATATAAAGCGTTGTACTTTGGAATTAAGATATTCCGGAATAACGTGGCGGGCGTGGCTAGACGAAAACCTCCTTTTCCCAGGCAGAACCACTTAGGAGCTGATGTGGCTTGGGCGGGGAGGCACGCAGGACAAAGCTCGCGCCTCTCTACGCTGTGCACGCTTTGCTTCGCGCAGTGCTTATTACGTCCGAGTGCAATAGTTTCGAGGGGATTAGGGTTTGACGCCCTTGAGACTTCCTATCCTTCCACTCGACCCACCAACATGTCTTTGAGGCCCGTGATGGGATGCGCCTCCCATACCTCGCCTTCCCCGACGCTCTCGCGACACGATGCGTGCCCCCAGCCTTTCTCATCCCCTTCGCCGATCTTCCGCCGAGTTCACTTGAACGCGAAGAAATCCGCCTTCTTCCGCAACCAGGCCCTGCTCACTCGCTTCAGATCGCTCAATCCCAGTCGCGGCCGAAGGCTTGATCCCCTCACACGTTTTGGTGCGTTCGGATGTGCTTGCCAAATACGATGCCCTCGGCAGCAAGCTCGCATTTTTCCCGCCCGCTCCCATTCGAAGCGCTCCGTCTTCTCGGCAAGTCAGGGAACGGACGATTTCGTGGTCGAAGACAGCAGAAGCCCTGAAACTAAGACCAGGTGCGCCGCATTTTTTCGGTGCATGCATTCGGAGCAGCCTTTGCGCGCAAGGCCACTTGGACTGTGCATGAATCAGGCATCGCCTTCCTATCTGCTCTGATGTTGCTGCGCAGCTTCCAGCATGGTTCTACTTTCTGTGACTGGATGCGTCCACTGTGACAGGGCTTTGAGCGTAGCGGACTCCCAGGAATTCATTGGAGAGAAATTCTGGTCGAAGCTGCAATGCGTCGACTTCCACGACCCACAGGTCCGCGTTCTGCGCCTTCCTGGTTGTAATTTTCAGTGCGCCATTTCCCACTTATTCACGTCCCTTCATACGCCCCTTCGCGCCTTTTACCAATATGTACCCAAGCTTCGGGGTATGGATGGGCAGTCAAACATGGCCGTATCAAACATAGAAATATCAGCAAAGGCTTGAGGTATATCGAGGCAAAGTCTTGATCAATACTGCAAACTGCAAGTGCAGTGCGATTGTAGCTGGACTCCGAGGGTGCTGCATGTTGCGTTGGTGATTACTCGGGAAGGTCCCTTTCTCGGGTCCCCGAGAGCTCTGCCAGTAGGGAGCAGTGGCCCGACTAAGTCCAGCTTCCTATCTGGCTTCGGCAACCTTCAGGAGCTCTTTGCAGCGATTTATACTGAGGAGTGGCGCACTTGCAGGCCCCGGAAACCTTCGCGAAGTCCTTAAAGGAAACGGGATTCGCAGTGCTGGTGACACACCCACTCACTCCGGGGCTAGTCGACGACGTCTATGCTGAGTGGCGCGAATTCCTCACTCAATGTACCCACAACACCCTCCTTTTACATCCATCGCTGCCACGTTCCCCTCTTTGCCGCAATCTCTGCATTGATGTTGCACAACTTCCCCGCGACTGCAATTAAGGAACAATTTGATTGGAGGACACAGCCAGCTCAGCCTGAGCTTGGACGGCTTCTGGAGGCACAACGCGTTGGCTGATTCAGGAGATGAAATAGACGAAATAGGATCTATACACGCCGACGAGTTTCTCGCTTCCGAAACTTATCAACTGCTCTCCAATATATCTTGCAATCCAAAAGTTTTCTGTACGATCGCTTCGCTTGCTTTTACAGCACGCACTCGGTCGTCCTGGCAGTTGTATACTCAAATGCCAGCACGCCATAGGCTGGGCTTAAACCCTCTGCTCCAACTCAGTGTTCCGACTCAGTGTTCCGACTCAGTGCTTCGACTCAGTGCTTCGACTCAGTGCTCCGACTCAGTGCTCCGACTCAGTGTTCCGACTCAGTGCTCCGACTCAGTGCTCCGACTCCAGTGCTCCGACTCAATTGCTCCCGACTCAGTGCTCCCGACTCAGCGCTCCAACTCAGTGTTCCGACTCAGTGTTCCGACTCAGTGCTTCGACTCAGTGCTTCGACTCAGTGCTCCGACTCAGTGCTCCGACTCAGTGTTCCGACTCAGTGCTCACGACTCAGTGCTCCGACTCAATTGCTCGACTCAGATGCTCCGACTCAGTGCTCCCGACTCAGTGCTCCCGACTCCAGCGCTCCGACTCAGTGCTCCGACTTGGTGCTCCGACTCCAGTGCTCCGACTCAGCGCTCCTGACTCCAGTGCTCGACTGGTGCTCCGACTCAGTGTTCCGACTCATTGCTCCGACTCAGCTCCCGACTCGGTGCTCGACTCAGTGCTCGACTTCGGTGCTCCGACTCGAATGCTCCGACTCAGTGCTCCGACTCAGTGCTCCCGACTCAGTGCTCCCGACTCAGCGCTCCGACTCAGTGCTCGACTCAGTGCTCCGACTTCGGTGCTCCGACTCAGTGCTCCGACTCAATTACTCCGACTCAGTGCTCCGACTCAGTGCTCCGACTCAGTGCTCCGACTCTAGCTCCGACTCATTGCTCCGACTCAGTGCTCCCGACTCAGTGCTCCGACTCAGTGTTCCCGACTCAGTGCTCCGACTCAGTGCTCCGACTCAGTGCTCCCGACTCAGTGCTCCGACTCAGTGCTCCGACGCAGTGTTCCGACTCAGTGCTCGACTCAGTGCTCCGACTCAGTGTTCCGACTCAGTGCTCCGACTCAGTGCTCCGACTCAGTGCTCCGACTCAAGTCGCTCCGACTGGTGCTCCGACTCAGTGTTTGACTCAGTGCTCCGACTCCAGTGCTCCGACTCAGTGCTCCGACTCAGTGCTCCGACTCAGTGCTCCGACTCAGTGTTCCGACTTAGTGTCATAACCCATGAGAACGAACTAACAGCGACGTAGACATTTGGAACGCCCATCGCAGGCGCTGATCCCGATCGTCCCGACCTCAGGGAGAACTATCTATATGATTCTGAGACGCAGGCTGGATATTTCCCGATGGACATCTCAGAGACTGCCAAGGTGTGCCATAAAAGCGCGATTTGAGATGGCTTATGTGAGGCCCACGGTTCACGCATCTCAGAGACTGCCAAGTTGCACCGCTTCAGAGGGCAAGTTTGATTCGGAGTGTTCACACACCTCAGTATCGGAATTAATAGTTCAAGCAATTTTGGTGACGCGGATATGCTTTTTGGTATGTTCAGCGATTGGCCCACTGCTCTTCCGCCAGGGAGTGGAGGCCATAATCGGGTGGCTCCGACACCCTAGAGCAACACGTATAGCTCGCCAGCAGCTGCTTGAATCACTTGGCTCTTAACCGCCCAGGATTCTAGTGAACCTAAAGGAAACAGCGGGATGAGAGGAAGGCTTAAGTGCTTGGAAGTAACCACTTACCACCTGCGATCAAGGCAGGTGGGTGGTGCTCCGGGACGGGCGAGAAACTGATGGGCATCGATACCTTTTCTGACATTTTGAAGCTCGTGGTGTGGGCTGGGCGGAGCGGAGGAGGGAACCCACCAGGGGAGTACACAGAAAGATCTGAAGCAGTTCTTCCAGCTCTACTTCCCGAATGGGAGTTACCCGGATGAGGTTTCGGACAAGGCCCGGCAGCTCTTCCACGAGATGCACAGCCTGGGACGAACACTCCTCCAGTGGATCGACGATGGCATGGACGAGAAGGTGAAGGCGGGCCTGCCGTGCGATCTGGCGGACGCGCTGAGCTATGAGAATACGATGCTCCGGATTTTGCACTATCCGAGCTACCGTGAGGAGGAGAAGCCCAAGGTAGGAGCACTGCTCGGCTTGCATCACTAGGAGTGCTGCAGGGCTCCCGAGCTTGGCCTTAAGCTCATTTGCCTCAAGTTTACCACAAAGGTTGATGATCCTGCGTTGTAAGGACCTTGCAGGGCGCAGTTCGGGCTGCGGCACACGAGGACATCAACCTCATTACGGTCCTCCCTTCTGGTAGCAGCCGTGGCCTACAGGTCTGAGCTTCACTTTTTACCTGCGCCACTGCAAAGCGCGTTTTCAGCAACGATGATGCAGGCATCATGCATATCCATGAACGTTGGAAGTGAAAGTCACTGGGAGATCGCTTTCGGACCTGCCTTGTTCATACCACGCTTGTGTTGCCTCCTTAAGACAGCGTATGGACGGACTTGCTGCGCGTTGCTTGGGGCCCTCCTGTAACTTCTGGCTGATTTAATTGCCCTCTTTCACGCAGCCATTGTGTGTATTGATGGCAGGTGTGGTCCAAGGAAGACGAGTGCTGGTATGAAGTCCCCTGCCACACCCAGAGCATCGTCGTCAACATTGGCGACATGCTCCAGGAGATGACAGGTGAACCAGTGCATCTCATTTCATCCCGAATCCTCACTCCTTGCTGCTGCTCCGGGATTGCGCCTCGGGCTCAGCTGGGGCCCTTCAAAGGCACCCCTCTGGTCTTAGTGCACTTGCTGGCACGCAATCCACGATTCAACTGCGCAACTTCACCAAGGGACTTAATTCTGCAATGATTGAGCGTAATGCGTTTAGTGGGGGGCTCAGAAGTCTCTGAGAAAGGTGGGCGCTGTCTAGTAACCCAGCATCTGTCCATAGGCGTTTCGAGTGGCGTTTATCATGCAAATCAAATACCCCTCAAAGCCTGAAGGCAGGCAGCTTCAAGTACACTGTCAAGCGCAGGCCGAGCGAGTGCTCGGAAAGCAACCTGCTGCTACTGCTTTCAGGCGCAAGGCCGAGCCAGTGGAAGTGGAATCGAGATGGGATGTAGAGAATGAATAGAGAAACTGCATCGCGAGATTGCTTCAATTTGAATAAAGGGAGAAAGGAGCCATCTTGACGGGGCACAGACTCAAAGAAATTCAATGAGAAATGAGTAGTTTGCATTGCTTAGATCTTGGAGAAGTATTACTCACGTATTGCCGGTGTGCAGGGGGAGATTATGTCGCAACTACGCATCGCGTGGTGAAGCTGGATGATGAAGTTGGGGGTACAGATCGCATGTCTTGCCCGTGTTTTCTCCACCCGCATGCGGATGTCTATCTCTCCGACAAGTATCCTACTAGTCGTAAATTTCTACTGGAGCGCTTAAGTGAGCTTGGTGTGATATGACCCTGCAAACCATAGATATTCATGCAGCACCTATTATGATTAAGGTCAGATAGCAAAAGCCGCATGCAACTCCATTTATTCTCAAAACACAATTAGCTTTCGCGGATGGCTTAGAGTATTGATACCTATTATCGGGCTTAGTGTGGCCGATTCTTGAAAAATGTTGGACACGTTGTGAAATATGCTTTGAAGTTACCGACAACAAAATGCAGAGCTCGAGGGGTGCATTTCCCCACAATAAAGCGTTGGTATTTATGTGCCCGGAGGCACAGCGTGAGCCGATATGTCTATGCGTCCGTATGTGTGTCATCGGGGGTAATCTGGGATTGGCACGATGACAGTGAGATTGGGCTTGAAATCACGATGAGAATGAATACCAGATGTCCGGGGTATGACAGTATGACAGTATGACACTATAGTAGTATGACAGTACTGTGGGGGGTGTCATCGTGGAACTCAGTCAGACCCTCGAAGAATGGTCAGATTCGCATCGGGGTTGAAAAGACAATGAAATCGAATATCAGATATTAAGGTTATGACAGTATGACAGTATGACGCTATGACAGTATGACAGTATGACAGTACAGTAGTATGACAGTACTGTGGGGCAGTCATCGTGTCAGCCTGTTGGCATAACATCTGAATCGAGAATGACGAATCGGAATTAGAAATGAGATCGGATCGGGAACTGAACGTTGAGCCGAAGTGTGACATCGGCTCTCGAGTGGTTGACCCTGCAACCTGAGTGACGAGTGAATAAGTAGAGCACTTGAGAAGTGTTTAGCCTTCAGAACTCGGAACCGAATTATCGTTTGTACCTCAATCTGGCCCTGATCCAGTATATTATAAAAATCCGAATTGTGTACCTTTGCACGTTCAATCAAAAACATATCTCCGAGCATCTGTCGTCGTGCCCCTGGCACATTTGGTATCAGCGTGCTGCGATTTCGCCTCTGCGCAACTCGCCCACGGGCCTTTTGTAACTTCCGTTGTAATACAGGGGGAGAGCTGCACTTCCGGATATCTGGGCGCAATTTTAGCCTCCGTAAGTACGTTTTTTTTCGTATACAACGGCCGTATCCTTTGGAAAACATCTCCAAAACTTCATATTTTCGGCCCTTAACACTGGGGGCCCAACCAGGCTCAAAAAAGTCAGCATTCGTTTTCCGATCTTAACTTCCAAGTCTGCCCCAGGCTACAAACAACCGTCAGGGAGCACCCTAAAGGGTTTCCCCGGTTTATAGTAGCCAGGAAAACGTCATAGCCCACTTTCTAGAGCCTTAAAAAGGCGAAAAACAGCCAAAAACAGCCCAAAATAGCCGTTTTAGCCCCTTTTCAGCCTACCCCCAAACCTTCCACAGTAGCCCCCACCACCAAAAACTCCTTCCCCAGACCCCATAGGACACCCTAGAACCCCCCAATACCGCCCTCACGGCCACCAGCAGCTGGGAAAACCCCTCAAAGTAGCGCTTTTAGTGGCTTCTGGACAGTTTCTGGACAGTTTCTGGACACCTCTGGTTTACCCTCTGGCTGGAATATTTTGGGAGTGTACGAAGTCCGGCTACCTTCTGGGACCTTGCTGAGCTTTCTGGGACCTTGCTGAGCTTTTCTGGTTGCAGTTCTTTGATCCCTGCCTGCATACATAGGCACTTGAAATCTGTGTCGCGGAGCCCTGGCGAATTTTTGAGTTCGCCGGTGTATGGCAGTACCCCCTTCGCCAGAAGAATACAGAAGAAGGAAGGACCCATCAAGTGGGTATTCCCTCCAGACCCCACCTACCCACCAGCAGGCGCCTTCTGGCAGAGCGGTCCTTGGAGCGGTCCTCCTTCCCCCTCATCCTCTGACGACGAGGAGGAGAACTGAGCGCCTGGACAGCATACACCCTGGCTATCCCACCAGCGCGCCACTACCGTGAGTGGTACTACCAGGGGTTCACGGTTTTCGTCTTCAACTACCCGGACCCTTACCACCCAGCAATACCGGTGCTTCCTGGTGAAACCTTGGCCGACGCTCCATCGTCTCCAGAAGTCAGCCCTACACCTTCACCTCCTCCTTCCCCCCCTCACGAAAGCGACACTGAATAAATAAAGGCGAGCACTTCCTACCTTCTGCTCACCTGTGGCTTTTGCCACACCCAGCGTGCGATCTGATCAGCTCAGCAGCCAGTATGTCGCAACATATATCAGAGTCCTTTCCCAGCATGGGGGTCAGTGCAGAGCCGTCACGCCCCCCATTGTTCTCGCCCCTCACCTTCCCATCACCCGCCGCTTACGCTTCCGCTCACCCCATTCCACATCCAGGCACCACCATGCCCTACACAGCGGTGCCCCGCCCTTATACCATGCCGGATGGCACCCCCGCACAGGCTGTATGGAACGGCGTCAATTGGGTATTGCCCCAATCAGCGCCCCTCGCTGGGGGAGTATCACCAGTGCCGTTCACACTGGGAACCCATCACCCCGTGGGCGCATATCCCACACCGTTCCAACAACAGCTACAGCAGCAGCAGCAGTGGCTCGCGTACCAGCAGCAGCAACAGCAGTGGCTTCAGCAGCAGCCACTGGAACCGATGCAGCAGCAGTTACAGCAGCAGCAGTTACAACAGCAGCAGTTACAGCAGCAACATCAGCAGCAGCAGCAGCAGCAGCCACAGCAGCCCCATCAGCTGGCGCCAGCCACCTCCACGCTTCATGACTCAGGCGCGGATCCCTCATCGCTGCAGCACTTCATCAGCATCGGCGCCGCGGCCCTGCCGGACCCTCTGCAGGTACCCCTTGACAGCGGGGTTCAGCAGAACGTCTTGGGCGGTACCCAGCTCTTGGTGCGTCACCTTCCCGCGGTGGCGGCAACCTCAGAGACTCGCCGGCGTCGGCGTTCCCGAAGGGCATCCTCGGGCCCTGCGACACATGGCAAGCATCTCCCAGGTCCAAGCCACGCACCTGATCACTCTGACCCCGACTCTGGCACGGACATCAGCCGCACCAGCACGGGGACCAGAGGCAGCCGAAGCACGCAGGCACGAGCTGAGCGCAGGCGGAGGGCCGCCCACAGGTCCGGCTCTGACTCGGACGCGAGCAGCCGAAGTGAACACATTCGCAGAGAAGTCCTAGCGGCAGTACAGGCCCTGGACATCTCCGCGGTGCTCTCGAGAGGACTCGCGCTGCCTGGTGCGACGACATCGGCAGGAGTCTCCCCACCAGGCGACCCTCAGGGCAGCGCACAGGGCCTGACGGCGGACCATCTACACGAGGCAGACGCTGCCGCCAGCGTAACCCCTCCTGTGCCTCAGACCGCCGCTGAGACCGCTCCCGCCGAACCTCCCACTCAGGGCCGGCCAAATCCCCATAACATGATGGTGGCCCGCCGGCGACAGTCGATGGAGACGGTGGTGCACGGCGGTGGCAATCCCGACTCAGAGCCCAGAGACTCCAGTTCAAGCGACTCGCCACCAGGCCCCCCTAGTGATCCACCTCAGGATCCCCCTGACGATCCCGCACCAGAGCCCTCCTACCCTCAGTACCCAGAGGTCAGAGCCCTCTTCGTTACCCACGATGGTGGGTCATTGTGGGTGCATCAGTCAGCTGGGGTGCGAGGCGCGGCAACCGTCTCCCTACCATGGGACGAACGCCGCCGGGCTGGGGTGCAGGGCGACGCCATCTTGTTCAGGATCATGCACCTGCTGGGAGCGCCGCTGACTGCATATGCGCGCATGGGGGGCCGGCTACACCATGCACCCCTACCCCTTACCAACCCTCGTGTGGAGACCTGGGTCCTTATGGTCGACCGCGAGGTCATGGATATGGCAATGGGGGACCCAGCCGCGGCCAATGTGCGGTCTACCAGCATGGGGCAGCCAGTATGGGAGTGGATCCCCGCTACAGCGCGGGAGTCGGAGATGCAGAACTTCGATCAGGACGGGCTCGCCGCGTGGTCGGAGGTCAGCAACTCCGATTGGTACCGGAGCATGAGCGTGGTGGCCGCACAACCATCCACACCCCTGCCCTTCCATACACCTCTTCCACTCCCCGCACCACCGTCAGCCCCTGCATTACCGCCCACTCCGACTGCAGTCCCCACAAATCCCGCGCCTGCGCCTCCGCCCGCGCATGCCCCGGGACCACCACCCCCTGCCCGTTTTCCCCATTCCGCCGCCGCAAACTCCGTTCACCCTGCCGCTGCCGTGAACCCCGTTCACTCTGCCGCCGCTGCAAACCCCGTGCTCTCTCCCAGCGCCACTCCTTTTGTTCCAGGCATCGTCCGTCTGCCGCAGGGCACTAACCTGCGAGCATCTCCAGACGAGGTCCGCCTGGAGCACAAGACCAAAGAGATGGTGCTAAAGCTGGTCAAGAGCGTCACCAGGTTCCCCCGCTCCGCGTCCGACACAAAATCGGCCGACAAGGAGGGCCTCCTGACGCAGCTGGAGCACTACTCCCACATGGTGCGGAAGGTATTCCAGGAGGCCATCGTGATCGAAGCACTGACCACTCCCAGTTGTACGCCATCAGTATCAGAGTACCAGGCGAGTGTGTCAAGCCTTCTTTGGAGCTTCAAGGAGTACACACTACAAGACCAGCAGAGGAAGTTCTTGGAGCGTGCAGCGGGGACCTTTGGGTCCGAGCAAGCTTGGCACCAACGCTACGGGGACCTGGATGTGTTCTTCAGCGATCTGGCGGTGTGCTCTTTGACGCAGGCCTACCTGGAGAACGCACACGGCGAGGCCATTGCCCTGAAGCAGGCGGTGAGCGAGACCGCGGCGGAGTATTTCTCGCGACTGGAGACCCGCATGGCCTCCGTCAACTTCTTGGCCGGCAGAGTCCCAAATTGCGTGGAGATGACCAACCTGTCGATGCTCTCCACGTACCGCCGGGGGCTGAAATATGCACCCAAGGTGATGCGGCGCCTGAGAGCCATCCACTTGGATGTCTCCAAACCAGAAGAGTGGGAGAGGAAGGCCGTCGCTGACGACATCCCAGGCACCCACAACGCCTTGTTGAAGATTCGGGAAGTTGCTGAGGAGGTGGAGAGCGATATTGACACGGAGGCGGCTCAGAGACGCTCTCAAGACCGTCCTCCCCGTGCCGTTTCCTTCGCTAACCCACCACCTCGCACCCCCTTCTACAGGCGTACCCCCTCTTCGAACCGCCCAGCTCTTGCCATGCTGGAGAACGGGCCTGCCACCCCCGTCGCCGCGGCAGTGACTCCTTTGCCACCACCACCTGGCCTCTCCCGCCCTGATGCTCCGAAAGTCCGCCGGTGCTTCGCCTGCGGCTCTGCGGAGCACATCGTCCGTAACTGTACGGACGAGGCTAAGCTCAAGGAGTGGAGGGCCAATGCACCCGCTCGACTGGCGAACTCCCCTGGGTATGTAGCCGCTGTCGTTTGGGCCATCGAGCAGCAGGAGGACATCTCTTCGGTGGATGGCGTCCCAGAAGAGTTCTCCGAGGAGGTCCTGGCTCTCGCTACCTGTGAGGACGAGCAGAGCTATCAGACCCTGGCGGCCCTTGCGGGCATCGAGCTTGTGGAGGGTGACGGCCTTCCCCTGGTGGAGAGCGATGAATGACTGGCCGGCGGCCAGCCCCAGACCCTGCCCTTCGGGGAAGTGAGGTCTTGCCCTGATGATCAGACCCTCTCCGCCCTGGAGAAGCGGTCAGAACCAGTGGAACCCCGACGCGCCCGAGGACGCAGAGACCCTTGGGGCCACCGTCCCAAGAGTGTGGCCTTCACCTCTGGGACCCGCTTGCGACGCACCTACCGCTCAGCTGGTGCCCCATCGCCGCCGAGGGATGACTTGTCTAGCCACCCTCTCGCAGGAAGCACCCCCTTCGATGAGCCGTCGCTACCTCTTGATGACGGTCCCGCTTATACACAGGCGAGGATCGAGGGTCGGAGGGGACGGCGACTTCCCCGGCACAGACCCCCCATTATGGGCAACAACCGCGGAGAGCCCCGCGACCTTCGCCCCCGACCGCGTGTTGTCCTACCGTTGCCCATCTATCAGTCCAACCTCGCAGACCCACGGAAAAGGCTAACTGCGTGGCACTGGAAGAGAGATCTGTACTCCCTCCCCCTCGAAGTCGCCATGCAGAAGGTCCGCAGAGCTCTGCGCAAGTCCCCAGAGGCTGCCAAGGACCTGGTGGATAAAATGTCGGAGCGCGTCCGCGGCCGCGTACACTCTGGGAGTCGATCGCCAAAGGAGCGCGTGAACCGCGCCAACCAGCTGGCAGAGAGGATACGCATTGCCCGCGAACCTCAAGATCGCAAAGAGGGCCATCAGCGCATAGCATTGTGGCACCTCCTTTCACACGACGGTCGCCAGCAAGTCCCCGAATCCTCTAACACCAGCCCCCACGACCTCTACGTGGCTTGGAGAGAGCTGTCGCCTGCCGAGCAGCAA
>LGRX02025124.1:0-21573 GCA_001247695.2 Cymbomonas tetramitiformis | reverse complement strand
CTCTGGCTGGAATATTTTGGGAGTGTACGAAGTCCGGCTACCCTCTGGGACCTTGCTGAGCTTTCTGGGACCTTGCTGAGCTTTCTGGTTGCAGTTCCTTGACCCCTGCCTGCATACATAGGCACTTGAAATCTGTGTCGCGGAGCCCTGGCGAAATTTTGAGTTCGCCGGTGTATGGCAGTACCCCCTTCGCCAGAAGAATACAGAAGAGCGTGGTGGAAGCAAGGACCCATCAAGTGGGTATTCCCCCCAGACCCCACCTACCCACCAGCAGGCGCCTTCTGGCAGAGCGGTCCTTGGAGCGGGCCTCCTTCCCCCTCATCCTCTGACGACGAGGAGGAGAACTGAGCGCCTGGACAGCATACACCCTGGCTATCCCACCAGCGCGCCACTACCGTGAGTGGTACTACCAGGGGTTCACGGTTTTCGTCTTCAACTACCCGGACCCTTACCACCCAGCAATACCGGTGCTTCCTGGTGAAACCTTGGCCGACGCTCCACCGTCTCCAGAAGTCAGCCCTACACCTTCACCTCCTCCTTCCCCCCCTCACGAAAGCGACACTGAATAAATAAAGGCGAGCACTTCCTACCTTCTGCTCACCTGTGGCTTTTGCCACACCCAGCGTGCGATCTGATCAGCTCAGCAGCCAGTATGTCGCAACATATATCAGAGTCCTTTCCCAGCATGGGGGTCAGTGCAGAGCCGTCACACCCCCCATTGTTCTCGCCCTTCACCTTCCCATCTCCCGCCGCTTACGCTTCCGCTCATCCCATTCCACATCCAGGCACCACCATGCCCTACACAGCGGTGCCCCGCCCTTATACCATGCCGGATGGCACCCCCGCACAGGCTGTATGGAACGGCGTCAATTGGGTATTGCCCCAATCAGCGCCCCTCGCTGGGGGAGTATCACCAGTGCCGTTCACACTGGGAACCCATCACCCCGTGGGCGCATATCCCACACCGTTCCAACAACAGCTACAGCAGCAGCAGCAGTGGCTCGCGTACCAGCAGCAGCAACGGCAGTGGCTTCAGCAGCAGCCACTGGAACCGATGCAGCAGCAGTTACAGCAGCAGCAGTTACAACAGCAGCAGTTACAGCAGCAACATCAGCAGCAGCAGCAGCAGCCACAGCAGCCCCATCAGCTGGCGCCAGCCACCTCCGCGCTTCATGACTCAAGCGCGGATCCCTCATCGCTGCAGCACTTCATCAGCATCGGCGCCGCGGCCCTGCCGGACCCTCTGCAGGTACCCCTTGACAGCGGGGTTCAGCAGAACGTCTTGGGCGGCACCCAGCTCTTGGTGCGTCACCTTCCCGCGGTGGCGACAACCTCAGAGACTCGCCGGCGTCGGCGTTCCCGAAGGGCATCTTCGGGCCCTGCGACACATGGCAAGCATCTCCCAGGTCCAAGCCACGCACCTGATCACTCTGACCCCGACTCTGGCACGGACATCAGCCGCACCAGCACGGGGACCAGAGGCAGCCGAAGCACGCAGGCACGAGCTGAGCGCAGGCGGAGGGCCGCCCACAGGTCCGGCTCTGACTCGGACGCGAGCAGCCGAAGTGGACACATTCGCAGAGAAGTCCTAGCGGCAGTACAGGCCCTGGACATCTCCGCGGTGCTCTCGAGAGGACTCGCGCTGCCTGGTGCGACGACATCGGCAGGGGCCTCCCCACCAGGCGACCCTCAGGGCAGCGCACAGGGCCTGACGGCGGACCATCTACACGAGGCAGACGCCGTCGCCAGCGTAACCCCTCCAGTGCCTCAGACCGCCGCTGAGACCGCTCCCGCCGAACCTCCCACTCAGGGCCGGCCAAATCCCCATAACATGATGGTGGCCCGCCGGCGGCAGTCGATGGAGACGGTGGTGCACGGCGGTGGCAATCCCGACTCAGAGCCCAGAGACTCCAGTTCAAGCGACTCGCCGCCAGGCCCCCCTAGTGATCCACCTCAGGATCCCCCTGACGATCCCGCACCAGAGCCCTCCTACCCTCAGTACCCAGAGGTCAGAGCCCTCTTCGTCACCCACGATGGTGGGTCATTGTGGGTGCACCAGTCAGCTGGGGTGCGAGGCGCGGCAACCGTCTCCCTACCATGGGACGAACGCCGCCGGGCTGGGGTGCGGGGCGACGCCATCTTGTTCAGGATCATGCACCTGCTGGGAGCGCCGCTGACTGCATATGCGCGCATGGGGGGCCGGCTACACCATGCACCCCTACCCCTTACCAACCCTCGTGTGGAGACCTCGGTCCTTATGGTCGACCGCGAGGTCATGGATATGGCAATGGGGGACCCAGCCGCGGCCAATGTGCGGTCTACCAGCATGGGGCAGCCAGTATGGGAGTGGATCCCCGCTACAGCGCGGGAGTCGGAGATGCAGAACTTCGATCAGGACGGGCTCGCCGCGTGGTCGGAGGTCAGCAACTCCGATTGGTACCGGAGCATGAGCGTGGTGGCCGCACAACCATCCACACCCCTGCCCTTCCATACACCTCTTCCACTCCCCGCATTACCGTCAGCCCCTGCATTACCGCCCACTCCGACCGCAGTCCCCACAAATCCCGCGCCTGCGCCTCCGCCCGCGCATGCCCCGGGACCACCACCCCCTGCCCGTTTTCCCCATTCCGCCGCCGCAAACTCCGTTCACCCTGCCGCTGCCGTGAACCCCGTTCACTCTGCCGCCGCTGCAAACCCCGTGCTCTCTCCCAGCGCCACCCCCTTTGTTCCAGGCATCGTCTGTCTGCCGCAGGGCACTAACCTGCGAGCATCTCCAGACGAGGTCCGCCTGGAGCACAAGACCAAAGAGATGGTGCTAAAGCTGGTCAAGAGCGTCACCAGGTTCCCCCGCTCCGCGTCCGACACAAAATCGGCCGACAAGGAGGGCCTCCTGCCGCAGCTGGAGCACTACTCCCACATGGTGCGGAAGGTATTCCAGGAGGCCATCGTGATCGAAGCACTGACCACTCCCAGTTGTACGCCATCAGTATCAGAGTACCAGGCGAGTGTGTCAAGCCTTCTTTGGAGCTTCAAGGAGTACACTCTTCAAGACCACTAGACCAGCAGAGGAAGTTCTTGGAGCGCGCGGCGGGGACCTTTGGGTCCGAGCAAGCTTGGCACCAACGCTACGGGGACCTGGATGTGTTCTTCAGCGATCTGGCGGTGTGCTCTCTGACGCAGGCCTACCTGGAGAACGCACACGGCGAGGCCATCGCCCTGAAGCAGGCGGTGAGCGAGACCGCGGCGGAGTATTTCTCGCGACTGGAGACCCGCATGGCCTCCGTCAACTTCTTGGCCGGCAGAGTCCCAAACTGCGTGGAGATGACCAACCTGTCGATGCTCTCCACGTACCGCCGGGGGCTGAAATATGCACCCAAGGTGATGCGGCGCCTGAGAGCCATCCACTTGGATGTCTCCAAACCAGAAGAGTGGGAGAGGAAGGCCGTTGCTGACGACATTCCAGGCACCCACAACGCCTTGTTGAAGATTCGGGAAGTTGCTGAGGAGGTGGAGAGCGACATTGACACGGAGGCGGCTCAGAGACGCTCTCAAGACCGTCCTCCCCGTACCGTTTCCTTCGCTAACCCACCACCTCGCACCCCCTTCTACAGGCGTACCCCCTCTTCGAACCGCCCAGCTCTTGCCATGCTGGAGAACGGGCCTGCCACCACCGTCGCCGCGGCAGTGACTCCCTTGCCACCACCACCTGGCCTCTCCCGCCCTGATGCTCCGAAAGTCCGCCGGTGCTTCGCCTGTGGCTCTGCGGAGCACATCGTCCGTAACTGTACGGACGAGGCTAAGCTCAAGGAGTGGAGGGCCAATGCACCTGCTCGACTGGCGAACTCCCCTGGGTATGTAGCCGCCGTCGTTTGGGCCATCGAGCAGCAGGAGGACATCTCCTCGGTGGATGGCGTCCCAGAAGAGTTCTCCGAGGAGGTCCTGGCTCTTGCTACCTGTGAGGACGAGCAGAGCTATCAGACCCTGGCGGCCCTTGCGGGCATCGAGCTTGTGGAGGGTGACGGCCTTCCCCTGGTGGAGAGCGATGAATGACTGGCCGGCGGCCAGCCCCAGACCCTGCCCTTCGGGGAAGTGAGGTCTTGCCCTGATGATCAGACCCTCTCCGCCCTGGAGAAGCGGTCAGAACCAGTGGAACCCCGTCGCGCCCGAGGACGCAGAGACCCTTGGGGCCAACGTCCCCACCCCAAGAGTGTGGCCTTCACCTCTGGGACCCGCTTGCGACGCACCTACCGCTCAGCTGGTGCCCCATCGCCGCCGAGGGATGACTTGTCCAGCCACCCTCTCGCAGGAAGCACCCCCTTCGATGAGCCGTCGCTACCTCTTGATGACGGTCCCGCTTATACACAAGCGAGGATCGAGGGTCGGAGGGGACGGCGACTTCCCCGGCACAGACCCCCCATTATGGGCAACAACCGCGGAGAGCCCCGCGACCTTCGCCCCCGACCGCGTGTTGTCCTACCGCTGCCCATCTATCAGTCCAACCTCGCAGACCCACGGAAAAGGCTAACTGCGTGGCACTGGAAGAGAGATCTGTACTCCCTCCCCCTCGAAGTCGCCATGCAGAAGGTCCGCAGAGCTCTGCGCAAGTCCCCAGAGGCTGCCAAGGACCTGGTGGATAAAATGTCGGAGCGCGTCCGCAGCCGCGTACACTCTGGGAGTCGATCGCCACAGGAACGCGTGAACCGCGCCAACCAGCTGGCAGAGAGGATACGCATTGCCCGCGAACCTCAAGATCGCGAGGAAGGCCATCAGCGCATGGCATTGTGGCACCTCCTTTCACACGACGGTCGCCAGCAAGTCCCCGAATCCTCTAACACCAGCTCCCACGACCTCTACGTGGCTTGGAGGGAGCTGTCGCCTGCCGAGCAGCAAAAGGCAATCGCCACTTCGAGTCCAGACTCTTCCCCAGGTAGCAGGCTGTGGGAAAAGGAGGGCGCACGAAGAGCAGCAGCGAGGTCTTCGACATCCCTCTGCACCCTGGACACTGAAGTGGGCACGATACCGGGGACAGCGGGAGATGTGGGTTTACCTGGTGCCTGGTGCAGTCTGCACGCAGTACACCAGTACAAGATGAGGAAGCTGGGTCCCAGCCCCTTGGGAGCATCCCCTCCATCATCCTCACTGGCCGAGCCCACAGCAGAGACCACATCTTCGCACCATGATAACGCGCCGGCCACTCCGGGAGGAAACCCCGAAGGTTCATCCTACTGCTCAGAGGCGGAGGAGACCTCCGCACCCAGTTCGCTTTGCTTCACCCAGCAGATGACCACCGTCAAAACGCATGAAGCGGATGAAGCGCCACCCTGTCTCGACAGCCACCCCATCGCTGAAGACCCTGAGGTGATGGAAGAGGAGTCCTCGGTCAACTCGCTCTGCTTCACCCAGCAGATGGCAGCAGCTGGGACCCCTCAGACGAGAACTGACCACCAGAGCTCCCACCAGCTCGCCCACAACTCCCCTGCTGGCAGCCCTCAGCATGACGAGGATCCTCTCACCCATGGCAGTCTCACCGATAGTGTCGCTACCCACGTGAGCCCCACAGTAAGCGGCACTACCCATGTTAGCCCTACCACCAGTGGCACTACACATGTGAGCCCTACTACCAGTGACACCACCCATGTGAGCCCTACCACCAGCGACACCACTCATGTCAGCGCCACCTCGAGCGAATGCACCTCAGCGGGCACCCTGCTGACGGCGAGTGCAGACAACCTCGTCAGTCATCCGCCTGAAGATGTTGATTTGCTGGATGAGGAGTTCTACGCCGCGTGTAGGCAAACGCTGGAAGAATGCCGCGAGGCCTCGGACAACCTCCTCCCCAACCTCAAGTGCAAAAGAATACGCACAGATGGGGGAGTTCAGTGGAAGACCGATATCGAGGGTACCCTCGCAGCGGCACATGACGAAGAAGGACCGCTACTACTGGTATTCTACGCAACCCTCAGAGGGCACACGGTCAAGGTGTTGATTGACTCGGGGGCCTCTGACAACTTCATCTCGGAGCAGAGCGCTAAGCGATGTGGCCTCACAACACGAGCCGGTTCCGAGATGCGAGTCACTCTGGCGGATGGATCTGTGAAGATCACTGGCGCCACCGCGTACGCCAAGTTCAACACGCACACCACCACGGGCACCTATACGGAGAACGCCCTTGCCCTCCGGATCCTGCCACTGGGCATACAGGTGGATGTTATCCTCGGCGGAAGGTGGCTGCGCAGTCACTCTCCTGTCACTCTGGGCTATGAAGGGAATGGCTCCGTCTCCTTCCTCAGGAAGTCCCGCGGTGGCAAGATTGGGGACCGCGTCACCATCACAGGCTGTTCTCCTGGGAAAGCATCTGGGGACAGGTCTCCGAAGGGCACGGCCTGCGCGGGATTGGTGGATGAGGTGTTCCTGACCCCTGCCCAGCTGAAGAAGTACCTGGTGTATGCGGAGACGCAGAAGCTACGCGGCAATGACGACCCGGAGATACAGCCCGCCTGGCTCATGGTGGCCGAGAAGTCCCCCGACGATACTGCTTCTGCCTTTGCAGCCACGGCTATCGACCCTGAGAACGCCGAACCCGCTGCGGATACTGAAGATGCAGAAGTGAGCCCTGAGTGGACCCTCAAGTTTCAGGACTTCTGGGGTGAGGAGTACAAGAAGGAGATGACGACTGCTCTACCGAACATCGATGGACTCAGACATGACCCCCAAGATGAAGCCAACATTAACCTGGACCCTGAGCTGAGCAAGAAGGGACCTCCCTGCCAGCGCATCTACAAGAAGTCCGCAGAGGAACTCCGCCAACTTCGAGAACGCGTGGAGACTCTGATGTCCAAGGGCTACATCCGACCCTCTTCCAGTCCTTATGCAGCTCCCTGTTTGATGGTCCCTAAACCCGGGAACCCCAAGGAGCTGCGACTGGTGATCGATTACCGGCTCCTCAACCGCCAGACAGTTAAGGACAAGTATCCTCTCCCAGACATCCAGATGATGTTCGACGAGATGCAGGGTGCGAAGTTCTTCTCTTCGTTCGACGCGGTGGATGGCTTCTGGCAAGTACCGATGGCACCAGGAGATGTTGAGAAGACCGCCTTCACCACCCAGATGGGGTCATATGAGTGGTTGGTCATGCCGCAGGGGCTGCAGAATTCACCATCTCAGTACCAGCGACGGATGCAGCGGGCCCTGGGCCATCTCCCGTTTGTCCGGATCTTCATCGACGATGTGGTTGTCTTCAGCAACACCGCTGCAGAGCACTACGAGCACGTCAAACAACTGCTCCTGACATGCAGGGAGAAGGGCGTCTTCCTCAAGAGGTCCAAGTGTCAACTGTTGAAGAAATCCTTACGGTTCCTTGGCCACTGTATCTCTGCAGATGGCTGTAGACCCCAACACGACAAGGTGGCTGCAGTGAGGGACTGGCCCGAGCTGGAGACGGTTACCCACGTCAGGCAGTTCTTGGGCCTAGCGGGGTATTACCGCAGGTTCATCCACTGCTTCTCCGAGATCGCTCAGCCCCTCACCCGGTTGACCAAGTCGGACGTACCCTGGGAGTGGGGTCCCATGCAGCAGTGGGCCTTCGAGGAGCTGAAGAAGGCCCTCACATCAGCGCCAGTGCTCGCCTTGCCCAACATTAAGGGTGCCGCAGACGGCACAGCGCCTTTCGTGGTGCAGACGGATGCTAGCGGCATCGCTCTTGGGGGAGTACTTATGCAAGACAATGGAGATGGTCTTGGGCTGCGCGTGATAGCATACGAGAGCCGCCAGTTCTCAGCCGCCGAGCAGAACTACCACACCGGCGAGCGTGAGCTAGGTGCTCTACACCACTGTACCACCGTCACCTGGCGGCATTACCTCATCTTCACCAACTTCCGCATCCAGGGTGATCACCGCCCCCTTGAATGGCTGATGGAACCTGGCAGAGAGCTTAGCCGCAGACAGGCGCGCTGGTACATGGATCTGGTAGAGGTGGGAGTCCCGAGAATGGAGTATATCAAGGGAGCGCTGCTGCTGGTACCAGACGCCCTGTCCAGAAGACCCGACTTCAAAGACAAGGACGTTCGCGAGGGGTTGAAGGAGGCAGGAGTGATCGACCCCACCTCAGACCTGCCGAAAGACCCTCTGGCAACGCTGGAGTCTGAATGCTTCTCCAGCTCACCACCCGCAGCTCATCCCCACTGGGCTCAGACGGTTGACTGTTGGCTCTCAGCAGTGGAGACCCTCTCCGTGGCGGAACAGGCCATGGACATGGGGGAGACCATCGCTCTCGTTAATCCGAAGCTCTATAAGGGAATGAAGGAGGATCACCTCGACTTCGACATGCCTGACTGGCCTGAAGCTGATAGCGCGAAGCCGACAGAAGCTCCACACCAAACCCCTGACAGAGCTCCACCTCAGATAAGGATAACGAGGAGCATGTCACGTGCTGGAAGAGCCTCTACGACCCCAGCGCCTCCACAGTTGGCGTCACCGAAGACGCGAACGCCATCACGAGCTGACGCATCGGAGGCGCCCACTGAGAAGGTGCAGAGTTCACCACCCCCGCAGCAGGCGCCCCAGCAGTCATCTCCATCCCCGGCCCTTCACCCGCAGAAACGGCAGACTCCCCCCGAAGACTCACAGAATTGGCGTGTCCGAGCAGAGTACTCCTCGAAGTACGCCGAGAAGTTTGGACCCTTCGATGTGGACGCCTGTTGTGACTTTGGCGGCCGCAACAGACAGGCGGATAGGTTCTGGACAGACTGCCTTTCAGAGAAATGGAGGGGCCTTCGGGTTTGGTGTAACCCCCCATATAACTCCAAGCACATTACAGTGGAGGCGATTTTAAACAAGTATATCGCAGAATGGAAGGCAGACCCAGAAAATACCTCAGCAGTCTTCGTCCTACCAGATCACCAGTCCAAGCTCCCCGCGTGGCGCAAACTTTTCAGAAAGGCCAATATGCAGATCGTGGAGGTCATCCCTACTCACGATGATAAGGGCGAGCCCAATCAGTTCTTCGAGAACCCAGATGGGAAGGCCTTCGACCTTCGTTGGCCTGTTCTGATAGTACACGCCCCTTCTGCCAAACCACAGCCGGCACGCGTGAGGCACCCGCGAACGGCCCCCGCTGTGATAAGGACAGGTGAGGCAGCAGCTTTCAGAGACGCAACCTCCCAGCAGTCGGACTCAAAGTTCCTGCGTGCGTTGAAAGCGGAGTACACCCGAGAGGGGACACTCCGTTCACTACGAGAGAAAGTGAAGGCGGCACCACACCAATGCCTACAGGACTTCAGGCTGGTGGGTGAAGTGGTTTGGAGGACCGCAGCAGGGAGATATCAGCTGGTGCTGGGGGAGGACTCTCCACTTCGAGAAGTAGTGATTCGCCATGCTCATGAGTCATTGTCCTCAGGCCATACTGGGCGAGACAAGACTCTGGAGAGGGTGCTGCGACGCTTCTATTGGCGTGGTGCCGCGGAAGATGTGGGCACCTGGGTTACATCCTGCGCAGTGTGCCAATCAGTGAGACCGCGGGGAACTTACCCGGATGGGTTGCTAAACCCTCACAGCATCCCGAACAGGCCATGGCAGGATGTCGCGGTGGACTTCGTCACCGGCCTGCCGGTATCGGAGAGGGGCAATGATGCTTTCGTGGCCTTCACCTGCAAGCTGACGAAGATGGTCCACGTTGTACCGATGAACTTTGGCGACAGCTCTGCAGCTGTGGTGGCCAGAATCTACTTTGACTCGGTGTGGCGCTTACATGGCGCGCCTATGAAGATTGTCTCTGATCGTGACCCGCGGTTTCAAGATGCCTTCTGGCAGGAACTCATGAGGCTGATGGGTGTGAAAGTGGCTCGTACCACGCCGTACAACCCTCGGTCTGACGGCCAGGCAGAACACAGCAACAGAGTTATTGAGGACATGCTCAGGTCCTTTGTTGACGCCAATGTGGAAGACTGGGATCTGTTCACCACTAACGTGGAGTTCGCGATCAATGACTCCAGGAGTGAATCTACTGGCTTCACGCCGTTTGAACTGGTGTTCGGGTTCTCGCCGCTGTCGCAATTGGATCTTTTCCTGGAGGCCGCGCAGTCCACCGCCGGACGACGAACTGGGGGAGTAGGCACCGCACACGAAGTGGCTGTGAAATTTTCGTCGCAGCTGCGGGACGCCAGGCAGCGGCTGGAGCTGGCTCAACAGCGACAGCGCGAACAGTTTGATCGCAGACACGGGCAGCGGGAGTATGCCGTTGGAGATCTGGTCTGGATAGAGGCGAAACACCTTACGGAGAAGGTGATGGATCGCTCCATCTGTAGGAAACTGACCAAGCGCTGGCATGGACCAGTTCCTGTGACTGAACGCTTCTTCAGCGATATACAGATGACCATGCCCGAGGCCGACAGAGGAGCTCCAGTAGCCTACCGCCTACGCCTCCCTCCTCACTGGCGGATTCACGACGTGTTCGCTCAACATCGTCTCAAACCGTACACCAGCGGTCAAGATGCTTTTGCCGCACGCGATCACCTAGCAGTACCTGAAGAGGTGGTAGTAGACGGTCAGAAGGAAGCACACGTTGAGCGTATCCTCGCACGTCGAGTGCGGTCTGTTCGAGGAAAAGAGGTGGAAGAGTGGAAGGTTCGCTGGACTGGCTACTCCAAAGCTCACGACCAATGGAGGACGCGTGACAAACTTGAACGCGGAAGTCCACTTCAACAACTTCGTGAATTCGAGCAAGCGAGACTGCACATGGAAGCGCAAGTCCGCGACGAAGCCACTCGGCGGCGCGAGCAGCGTGGCCGCCACTCCGCTCAAGCCGGAATGACACTGGCCCACCTCATCACCAATCCCTGCGATGAACTGGACCAGCTCGAACAGATGGAAGATGATATCCCCCTGCCGTGGGAACGCCAGGAGCGCGTGGAAGATGGGTCGTTGGCACTGGTGACAGAGCTGCTGGCAATACAGGCAAAGACAACCCGCACGCCCAGGATTCTCGTACTCTTCAGCGGTACTGGCTCAGTAGAGAGGGAATTCCTAAATTGCTTCCCCTCCGCCTCAGTGGTGACCCTCGACTCCGGGCATATCTGGCAACCCACTCATGTGTGTGACATCCTGCAATGGGACTACAAGCAATACCCGCCTGGATTCTTCGATGTTATTTGGGCAAGTCCTCCCTGCAGGCAGTACAGTCAAGCGCGCACCACTGGTGGACCCCCTGACCTTCCCCAGGCTGACAAAATCGTACGACGAGCATTGCAGATCATTGACTACCTAGAGCCAAAATATTGGTTCATGGAAAACCCCAGAGGTCGCTTCCCTAACGCGCTACGGCTTCGCCCTATGATGCGCCAACTTCCCCCACCGCTGGTGTGTACCTACTGCATGTATGGTACGCAGTACATGAAACCCACCTGCATATGGACGAACTCAGCACCACCCTCGCCCCTGCTACGCTGTACTACTTCAACACCGTGTGCGTGCAGATGGGCAACCGGTGCTCACCCAGAGACTGCTCAGCTTGGACCTCACCCGCAGCAGACTGGAGCAGGTCGATCTGCGAGTGTATACCCCGTGCCAGCACTCCTGCTACGACAACTTTTCCGACATTTACGCCTCCGCGACACTGAAGACCCGCTTTAGATTCCAAGTGGCACCCTTCTTCTTGAAAGTGGTGCCCTGGTAGCGGCAGGCGAACTATGCTCGAAGAGGAACCAGAGAACCTAAGAACTGGAAACAGCAAGGAACCAGAGAACCTAAGAACTGGAACTTAGATGGGTACCTTAGCGGAGTGATCCCAGGAGGTAGACCACTCCTAAGGGGGGGAGAGTTGTGCCCGGAGGCACAGCGTGAGCCGATATGTCTATGCGTCCGTATGTGTGTCATCGGGGGTAATCTGGGATTGGCACGATGACAGTGAGATTGGGCTTGAAATCACGATGAGAATGAATACCAGATGTCCGGGGTATGACAGTATGACACTATGACACTATGACAGTATGACAGTATGACACTATAGTAGTATGACAGTACTGTGGGGGTGTCATCGTGGAACTCAGTCAGACCCTCGAAGAATGGTCAGATTCGCATCGGGGTTGAAAAGACAATGAAATCGAATATCAGATATTAAGGTTATGACAGTATGACAGTATGACGCTATGACAGTATGACAGTATGACAGTACAGTAGTATGACAGTACTGTGGGGCAGTCATCGTGTCAGTCTGTTGGCATAACATCTGAATCGAGAATGACGAATCGGAATTAGAAATGAGATCGGATCGAGAACTGAACGTTGAGCCGAAGTGTGACATCGGCTCTCGAGTGGTTGACCCTGCAACCTGAGTGACGAGTGAATAAGTAGAGCACTTGAGAAGTGTTTAGCCTTCAGAACTCGGAACCGAATTATCGTTTGTACCTCAATCTGGCCCTGATCCAGTATATTATAAAAATCCGAATTGTGTACCTTTGCACGTTCAATCAAAAACATATCTCCGAGCATCTGTCGTCGTGCCCCTGGCACAGCATTCGCTCGAGGTGGGGCTGACATGAGTGGTGTCGCTGGTGGTAGGGCTCACATGGGTGGTGCTGCTGGTAGTGGGGCTCACATGAGTGGTGCCACTGGTGGTAGGGCTCACATGGGTGGTGCCACTTACTGTGGAGCTAACGTGGGCAGTACCACTTACTGTGGGGCTCACATGGGTAGCGACGCTGTCGGTGAGACTGCTGCGGGTGAGGGGGTCCTCATCATGCTGGGGGCTGCTGGCGGGAAGATCATGGGCGAGTTGGTGGGAACCACGGTGACCAGTCCTCGCCTCAGGGGTCCCAGCTGCTGCCATCTGCTGGGTGTAGCAGAGCGAATCGACTGAGGGCTCCTCCTCCATCACCTCGGGGTCTTCAGCGATGGGGTGGCTGTCTAGACGGGGCGGCGCTTCTTCTGCTTCGTGCGTCCTGACGGTGGTCATCTGCTGGGTGAAGCAAAGCGAGCTGGATGTAGAGGTTTCCTCTGCCACTTCAGGTGAAGATCGTGCGCAGTCGGATGAACCTTCAAGGTTTCCTCCCGGGGTAGTCGGCGCGTTGTCATGGTGCAAAGATGTCGTCTCTGTCGCGGGCTCGACCAGCGGGGATGACGGAGGGGATGCTCCCAAGGGGCTGGGACCCAGCTTCCTCACTCATCTTGTACTGGTGTACGGCGTGTAGACTGCACCAGGCGCCAGGTAGGCCCACGTCTCCTGCTGTCCCGGGTATCGTGCCCACTTCAGTGTCCAGGGTGCAGAGAGATGCCGAAGACCTCGCTGCTGCTCTTCGCACGCCCTCCTTTTCCCACAGCCTGTTACCGGGGGAAGAGTCTGGGCTCGAAGTGGCGATCGCCTCCAGCTGCTCGGCGGGTGACAGCTCCCTCCAAGCCGCGTAGAGGTCGGAGGAACTGGCGCTAGGAGACTCGAGGACTTGCTGGCGGCCGTCGTGTGAGAGGAGGTGCCACAATGCTATGCGCTGATGGCCCTCCCTGCGATCTTGAGGCTCGCGGGCAATGCGTATTCTCTCCGCCAGCTGGTTGGCGTGGTTCACGTGCTCCTTTGGCGATCGACTTCCAGAGCGTATGCGGCTACGGGTGCGCTCCCACATCTTATCCACCAGGGCTTTGGCAGCCTCCGGGGATTTACGTAGAGCTCTGCGAACCTTTTGCATGGCGACCTCGAGAGGGAGGGAGTACAGTTCCCTCTTCCAGTGCCACGCAGTTAGCCTCTTTCGCGGGTCCGCGAGATACATTGGACTGATAATTGGGTAATGGTAGGACAGCACGCGGTTGGGGGCGAAGATCGCGGGGCTCTCCAAGGTTGCTGCCCATAATGGGGGGTCTGTGCCGGGGGACTCGCCGCCCCCTCCGACCCTCGATCCTTGCCTGCGTGTAAGCAGGGCCATCGTCGAGAGGTAGGGACGGCTCGTCGAAAGGGGCGCTTTCTGCAAGGGGGTGACTGGTCAGGTCATCCCTCGGCAGCGATGGGGCATCAGCTGAGCGGTAGGTGTGTCGCAAGCGGGTTCCAGAGGTGAAGGCCACGCTCTTGGGATGAGGTCGATGGCCCCAAGGATCTCTACGTCCTCGTGCGCGTCGGGGTTCCACTGGTTCTGACCGCTTCTCCAGGGCGGAGAGGGTCTGATCATCAGGATGTGACCTCACTTCCCCGAAGGGCAGGGTCAGGGACTGGTCGCCGGCCAGTCATTCGTCGTCCTCAACCGGGGGAAGGCCGTCACCCTCCACACGTTCGATGCCAGCGAGCGCCGCCAGAGTCTGGTAGCTCTGCTCGTCCTCACAGGTGGCAAGCGCCAAGACCTCCTCGGAGAACTCCTCTGGAACGCCGTCCGCCGAGGAGATGTCCTCCTGCTGCTCGATGGCCCAGACGACGGCGGCCACGAATCCAGGAGAATTTGCCAATCGGGCAGGGGCATTGGCCCTCCACTCCTTGAGCTTGGTCTCATCCGTGCAGTTGCGGACGATGTGCTCCGCGGAGCCGCAGGCGAAGCACCGGCGGACCTTCGGAGCGTCAGGGCGGGAGAGACCAGGTGGTGGTGGCAATGGGGTAACTGCCGCGGCAGCGGTAGTGGTGGGCCCATTCTCCAGCATGGCGAGTGCTGGGCGGCTCGAGGAGGGGGTGCGCCTGAAGAAGGGGTACGAGGAGATGGGTTCGCGAAAGAAACAGTACGGGGAGGACGGTCTTGAGTGCGCCTCTGAGCTGCCTCCGTGTCGATGTCATTCTCCACCTCCTCAGCGACCTCCTGTATCTTCAACAGGGCGTTGTGGGTGCCTGGGATATCGTCAGTGGCAGCCTTCCTTTCCCAGTCCTCTGGCTTGGAGACATCCAGGTGGATGGCTCTCAGGCGCCGCATCACCTTGGGTGCGTACTTCAACCCTCGGTCGGCGGTACGTGGAGAGCATGGACAGGTTGGACATCTCCACGCAGTTGGGGACCCTGCCAGCCAGGAAGTTGACTGAGGCCATGCGGGTCTCCAATCGCGAAAAGTACTTCGCCGCGGTCTCACTCGACGCCTGCCTCAGTGCAATGGCCTCGCCGTGTGCGTTCTCCAGGTAGGCCTGTGTTAGGGAGCACACCGCCAGATCGCTGAAGAACACGTCCAGCTCCACGTAGCGTCGGTGCCAGGCCCGGTCGGACCCGAAAGTCCCCGCCGCACGCTCTAAGAATTTCTTCTGCTGGTCTTGTAGGGTGTGCTCCTTGAAGCTCCAGAGGAGGCTCGACACGCTCGCCTGGTACTCCGATACAGACGGCGTACAGCTGGGAGTGGTCAGCGCCTCGATCACAATGGCTTCTTGGAATATCTTCCGCACCATGTTGGAGTAGTGCTCCAATTGCGCCAGTAGGCCATCCTTGTCGGCCGATTTAGTGTCGGACGCGGAGCGAGGGAATCTGGTCACACCCCTGATCAGCTTCAGCACCATCTCCTTGGTTTTGTGCTCCAGGCGGACCTCGTCCGAAGATGCTCGCAGATTAGTGCCCTGCGGCAGTCGGATGATGCCTGGTACAAAGGGTGCGGCGCTGGGAGAAAGGATGGGATTCGCAGTGGCGGAGTGGGGGAAACGGGCTGAAGGTGGTGGTCCTGGGGCATGTGCAGGTGGAAGCGCAGGCGCGGGATTTGTGGGGACTGCGGTTGAGGTAGGCGGTAATGCAGAGGCTGGTGGCCCAGAAGTAGGCGGTGGTGCGGGTGTTGATGATGGAGCGGGGAGCGGGAGAGGCGTGTGGAAGGGCATAGGGGTGGGTGGTTGCGCGGCCACTACGCTCATGTTTCGGTACCAGTCGGAGTTGCTGACTTCAGACCACGCGGCGAGCCCGTCCTGGTCGAAGTGCAGCATCTCGGACTCCCGCGCAGTGGCAGGAATCCACTCCCACACCGGCTGTCCCATACTCGTAGATCGCACATTGGCTGCGGCTGGGTCCCCCATGGCCATATCCATGACCTCGCGGTCGACCATGAGGACCCAGGTCTCCACACGAGGATTGGTAAGGAGCAGCGGAGTGTGATGAAGGCGGCCTCCCATGCGTGCATAGGCTGTCAATGGGGCTCCCAGCAGATGCATGATGGCAAAGAGGATGGTGTCGCCTTGTACTCCAGCCCTGCGACGTTCGTCTCGTGGTAAAGAGACAGTCGCCGCGCCTCGTACCCCCGCTGACTGATGTACCCACAGTGATCCACCGTCGTGGGTGATGAAGAGGGCCCGGACCTCTGGATAATGGGGGTAAGAGGGACCGGGTCCCCGATCGGGATCACCAGAAGGGTCTGGGGGTGGATCATCAGCGGGACTTGGAGGCGAGTTCCTGGGGCTGGGGACTCTACGCTCTGAATCAGGGTCACCACCGCCATGCACCACCGACTCCATCGATTGTCGTCGGCGAGCCACCATCATGTTTAGGGGGGCCTGAGTGGGAGGCTCAATAGGGACCGCTCCAGTGACAGTCAGAGACTCTGGAGGGGTCTCGCTGTCTGCAGCGTCCGCCTCGAGGGGCCGATCCGCCGCCAGGGCTCCCTGTGCACTGCTCTGGGGGTCGTCCTGATGGGGGGGTTTCTGCAGATACCGCTGCGCCTGGCGGGGCGAGCTCTCTTGAGAGCACCGCGGAGAGGTTCAGGGCTTGCACTGCCGCAAGGACCTCCCTGCGGATATGCTCACTTCGGTTGCTCGCGTCCGAATCAGACCCGGATCTGCGAGCGGCTCTCCGCCTGCGCTCTGCCCGCGCAAGTGTGCCCCGGCTCCCCCTGGACCCCGTACTGGTGCGGCTGGCGTCCGTCCCGGACTCGGGGTCGGAGTGCTCTGGCGAGCGGCTCAGGCTCGGGATGTGCCTGCCATGCGTTGTCGGGCCCGAGGACTCCCTTCGGGAGCGTCGGCGCCTGCGGGCCTCTGGATCAGCTGTCACCTCTGGAAGGTGGCGCACCAAAAGTGAGGCCCCGCTCGGAGCGCCCTGCCGGAATCCGCCATCAGGGGGTGCCTGCAGGGGGTCTGGGAGAATCGCGGCGCCAATGCTAATGAAGGGCGGCTGCAGTGAGGGGTCCGCCGTAGGGTCATACAGCATTGAAGTGGTAGGTACCAGCTGTTGCGGCTGTGGCGGTGGCTGCTGCTGCTGCTGCTGCTGCTGCTGCTGCTGTTGCTGTTGCTGCCGCTGCTGCTGTTGCTGCTGCTGTAACTGCTGCTGCTGAAACTGCTGCTGCTGTAGCTGCTGCTGCATTGGTTCCAGCGGTTGTTGCTGCTGTGGCCACTACTGTTGCTGGTACGCAAGCCACTGCTGCTGTTGTTGCAGATGCTGTTGATAAGGCGTGGGGTACGAGCCCATGGGGTGATGAGTCCCCAATGTAAATGGTACTGGGGACACTCCCCCAGCAATGGGCGCTGATTGGGGGAGTACCCAGCTGGAGCCATTCCACACAGCTTGTGCAGGGGTGCCATCGGGTAGAGTATATGGGCGTGGTACGACAGCGGTATAGGGCATGGTGGTGCCCGGGAATGGGAAGGGGGAAGTGGAAGCGAATATTAATGCGGTGGGGGACGGAAAGGTGAGGGGTGAAAATAATGGGGGGCGTAGTGGCTCTGAACTGACTCCCATGTTGGAGAGCGGCTCTGAGGTGTGCTGCGACATGCTAATTGTAGAGCTGATCAAATCGAGAGCTGGGTGTGGCAAAAGCCACAGGTGAGCAGAGGGTGGAGTCTGCTCGCCTTTTATCTACTCTTCGATGTCGCTTTCTGGGGGCGAAGGAGGAGGAGAAGGAGGAGGACTAATATCTGGCGATGGGGGAACGCCGTCGATCACAGCTATTGGAAATGCACCAGGAAGCGCGGGATAGATTGCTAGATCTTGGTCAGCCGGGTAATTGAAGAAGTAGTTCCCCTGCTGATGCCACTCGCGGTCGTAGTGTGCTGGTGGAATAGCCAGTGTGACTCTATCCAGGCGCTCAGCTGCTGTCCTCCACTTCGTCGTCAGAAGAGGGGGGCGAGGGAGGAAGAGGACCCTCTGGAGAGTCGTCGAAAGCTCCTGCAGGTGGGAAGGTGGGGTCTGGATAGAGTAGCCACTTCAGTGGGCCCTGTTTCCACCACGCTTTCCTGTATTTCTGTGGGGGAACTGCCATGCACCAGCGAATTCAAAATTTCGCCAGGGCTCCGCGACACGATTTTCAAGTGCTAAGGTGCGCGGGCAGGAGTCAAGCAACTGCGAAAGGAGGTATGTCAGGTCCAACCAAGGGGCTCAGTAAGGCTCCAGACGATAGCTGTGCTCCGTATGTCCCAAAATACTCCAGCCAAAGTGCTGCTGGAGGGTACCAGAAAGTGCTAGAGAAGCTGTCCAGAGGCTGCTGAAAGCGCTATTTGGAGGGGCTTTCCCCACTACCGATGGCCGTGAGGGCGGTATTGGGGGGTTCTAGGCTGTCCTATGGGGTCTGGGGAAGGAGTTTTTGGTGGTGGGGGCTGCTGGGAAAGGTTTTGGGGTAGGCTGAAAACGGGCTAAAACGGCTATTTTGGGCTGTTTTTGGCTGTTTTTCGCCTTTTTAAGGCTCTAGGAAGTGAGTTATGAGGTTTTCCTGGCTACTATAAACCGGGGAAACCCTTTAGGGTGCTCCCTGACGGTTGTTTGTAGCCTGGGGCAGACTTGGAGTTTAAGATCGGAAAACCAATCTTGACTTTTCTGAGCCTGGTTGAGCCCCCACTGTTAAGGGAACGTTATACTGATGTTTTGTGACTTTTGGGAGCAGTATATGGATTCCTTCTTTGAAAAAAAATGGCTTTTCTGACGTAAAAGTTGCGCAAAGTTTCCCAAAAGTACGAGTCTCCCCCCGCAGTATAACGAAAGTTACGGTAACGCCGTGGTTGAACGCGCGGAGGTGTTCAAGTAACGCTCATTGATACCAATTGTGCCTGTGGGCAGTACGACAGATGCTCGGAAATATGTTTTTGATTGAACGTGCAAAGGTACACAATTCGGATATTATAATATACTGGATCAGGGCCAGATTGAGGTACAAACGATAATTCGGTTCCGAGTTCTGAAGGCTAAACACTTCTCAAGTGCTCCACTTATTCACTCGTCACTCAGGTTGCAGGGTCAACCACCCGGCAGCCGATGTCACACTTCGGCTAGGTGTGTGGTTCGTGTGATGTGGGGCTACGTGATGCCGCCATGGAGTTGGACGAGGTCGTTTCCGCCTTTCAAACTGCCTTCGATGACGAGAACGACGGGGAATTTGCCAAGCTATGCCACCAGCACGACCGGCCACTGGTACGTGACGACCCTGAGCCTTTTACTTACCCAGCAGGGCACGACGTGGGATTGCGTGCACATTATATATGCTGGGTTGGGACGTAGTACATCGGACACCGGCATGGGAGATGTGCTTGCCGACGCGCGTGACGTGCTTGCCTCTCTGCGGTCTGCGGCTGCGGCTGCAGAGGTCGGTGGTGCTGCCACGGACAGTATGCAGGCACCACTTCACCTTGGCACATTGTCTGTGCCGCAGGTGGTGTGCGATGTGCCACCACCTGCCAATCACGAGATCGACACTAGGATTTACCCTGTTTTGCCATCGGACCCAGCTGCCCACGGGTCTCCTTTCGAGGAACCGCTCCGGGTCACTTTTATGGACCAGGTCTTACCGGCATGCGAGGACACCTCCCTTAATTTGTGTTCGATTGAGCCTTCTCACGGCTCAGTTCACCCGATTGAGCTTTCCGTGATCGACGATGACCGCGACTCCGACGATTATTCTTACCACCCCTACGTTTCTGGACGTACGCGTGCAATACATCGTATTGAACACATATTGCAGGCATATTGCACGCGTATTGACAATAAATGTTCAATACATTACAAAATGTTACAATATGTGTGCAATATGCCTGCAAGCGCTCCAACATGTGTTCAACATACAGTAAGAACCGGGTTATAAGAAAGTCGACCTATAAGAAAGCAGCCGCTGGGTTTTTGCCAAAATTTTAAGAACAAGAAAGTAAGCCAGCCGCTGGCGAAGTGACGGAGACCTACTCAAAAATGTCCATATTAAGAAAGTACACACGCTGGGAAAATGAAATATTATGCATAAATTATAGCAAAAAACATTGATTTAAGAAAGTACCCGCTAGATTTCTGGAAGTAAATAATGTAAGTAGATTATACTATAACGAATATGCAGGAGTGGGCAACCTATTGTGTTAGTAATTTAAGAGCTTTAAAACCTACATGATAACAGGTTTCAAGACTAATTAAATTGTGTCAATGAGGAGCGCACGGGCAATATATCATAAATCACAAATCCTGTTACCACGGCTAATAGGGAACTTAATTAATCCATTTATCTCATGCAATACGATACCGGCTGTATAACATAAACCCACACTGCATTTACAAGCAGTGGCTACAAGCCTATTACTCCACAGGTGCAAACATAAGCCAAGATCCATCCACAGCCTCTGCGAGCTGTGCCTCAAGACAACATAGTGTTGTCAAGACAACTGCGCTTCTGCGCAAGAAACTCGCCCTCGTCGAGAATGTCATCTTTGAAGAATGATTTCAACTCTTTCAACTCAGAGATCAAACTCGCACTGAGATCATAAGAGTGACCTTCTCTCCCTAGCAGCTTAGCCTTCTCGGCCTTAAAATCTGGTTCGCTGAGGACGCTTTCGTCGAATAGTGTTTTTAGCGCTCTAAGCGCTGATTTTTTGGGTCCGTCCATTACAGTACAGTTCCAACGAACGTTTGCACACTCGATTGTTTTAAGAAAACATTAAGAATGCAGCCGCTGGGTTGCATAGCCCAAGGGGCGTCGATTAAGAATGTGTCACGCTAGCGATCCCGAAAAACGGACGAATGCTATCAATCCAAGGCGGCCAGGGGGGCATTTTAAGAAAGCCCCCCACGCTGGCTGTCGCACGATGGCCCTCAGATTAAGAAAGCCAGCCGCTAGATTTTTGAGCCTGCTTTCTTATATACCGGTTCTTACTGTAGTATTAGAATGAGCCCTCATGTATTGGAGACATATTGAAGTTCTGATGCAGAGAGTTATTTCAATATGCCTTCAACATATGTGTAGTATAGGGTTGGAGACATGCACCATGCATGTCGCAAACACTATGAAGGCATGTTGCAGACATGTTGCCCACATATTGTATACATATTGTAAGTCAACATTCAATATGTTGGATACACACTGCGGACCTACTGCATACGTATTGAACATGTAAATTCAATATGTTGTATATATATTGCGGACCTATTGAATATGTATTGAAACGGAACATTCAGTATGTTGGATACATACTGCGGACCTATTGCATACGTATTGAACATGCAAATTCAATATGTTGTATATATATTGCGGACCTATTGAATATGTATTGAAACGGAACATTCAGTATGTTGGATACATACTGCGGACCTATTGCATACGTATTGAACATGCAAATTCAATATGTTGTATATATATTGCGGACCTATTGCATATGTATTGAAACGGAACATTCAGTATGTTGGATACATACAGTAATCACCCACCTGTAAGAAAACAGAGAAATCCAGGTCAGTCAGCTTTACTCATCGAGTTGGGTACC
>LGRX02025123.1:0-25664 GCA_001247695.2 Cymbomonas tetramitiformis | reverse complement strand
GATTTGGTATCCGAATCGCGTGTTTGAAGTTTGCGCGACCTTTTAAGGACCCTCTCTAACCACTTTGTCACGAGAAAAATCTTCGAAAACTTTTTCGGGGTTCGAAACGATGGGCCAAAAACGTTGGTTTTGGGCCTGAAAAGGCCATTTTGAGTGCGCGGGTGCTAGAGGAATTCGATTCGGTATCCGAATCGCGTGTTTGAAGTTTGCGCGACCTTTTAAGGACCCTCTCTAACCACTTTGTCACGAGAAAAATCTTCGAAAACTTTTTCGGGGTTCGAAACGATGGGCCAAAAACGCTGGCGGTCGGCGGTTACAGTCGGGCCTGAAAAGGCCATTTTGAGTGCGCGGGTGCTAGAGGATTTTGATTAGGTATCCGAATGGCGTGTCAAAAGTTCGTGGGACATTTTTGGGACCCTCTCTGAAGATTCTGTCACAAAAAAAATCTTTAGAAAAAATTCCGGGGTGCGAAAAAGGGCCTAAACCGCTGGTTTTGGGCCTGAAAAGGCCGTTTTGAGTGCGCGGGTGCTAGAGGATTTCGATTAGGCATCCGAATGGCGTGTTTGAAGTTCGTGGGACAATTTTGGGGCCCTCTCTAAACACTTTGTCGCGAAAAATATCATTGAAAAAAATTCGGGTTGCCGAAATGGGCCAAAAACGCTGGTTTTGGGCCTGAAATGGCCATTTTGAGTGCGCGGGTGCTAGAAAAGTTTGATGTGGTATCCGAATCGCGTGTTTGAAGTTTCTGCGACCTTCTAAGGACACTCTCTAACCACTTTGTCACGAGAAAATCTTCGAAAACTTTTTCAGGGTTCGAAAATGGGCCAAAAACGCTGGTTTTGGGCCTGAAAAGGCCTTTTTGAGTGCGCGGGTGCTAGAAGATTTTGATTCGGTATCCGAATCGCGTGTTTGAAGTTTTCGCGACCTTTAAAGGACCCTCTATAACCACTTTGTCACGAAAAAAATCTTCGAAAACTTTTTCGGGGTTCGAAACGATGGGCCAAAAACGTTGTTTTTGGGCCTGAAAAGGCCATTTTGAGTGCGCGGGTGCTAGAGGAATTCGATTCGGTATCCGAATCGCGTGTTTGAAGTTTGCGGGACCTTTTGGAGACTCTCTCTAAACACTTTGTGAAAATAATTTGGCGTTCAAAGTTTTTTGGTTCCGGAAATGCGTTTGGGGCGAAAATCGTTGTCCTTTTAGGCTCGAAAAGGTCATTCGTCGGAGTGCGTGGGTGCCCGTAAAGGAATTTGCTAAGAGATAAATAAGAGAATAAATGGTTGATGTGGGGAGTGATAACAAAATAGTAAAATTGGAGAGTGAATCTCTATCTAGGCTTTGAGGCAGGTGGAGACTATACTACACAGTAACCCTCAGAACTGTTGGGAATTCAACCCAAGCTGAGTGGGGTTGCCCCAACTCAGACTACAGCCCCCAAAATATGGTATCTGAACAAAGGCTGACTGCACTCAATTTGTTTGTTTGGAGAAGCACGATGAAGCGATCCCACCAACTGTGTCAAACGGTAGCGTGACCCTCGATCGAAGTGATGCGTTGAGAACAGCATGTCTGCAAGGGTACAAGGCGCGCCAGAGTGTTCTCAGGAGACACCGCACGTCAGCAAATGGACTCCACCCAAGAACCGAAACAGGCTTACGTGAGTAAGGCTATGCTGCTTTTGTTTGCTTTTGTTCAGCGCACAATCACAGGGGGAGAAGGGCCACATTGAGAACCCTAACCGATGTAAAAATTGGGACTAGGTAGCGCGGATTGGCAAAGCGGGCGGAGCGTGGTCAATTTGTTTAGGCTTCGCGGAACAATTTCGGAGTGCAAACCTACAGCTCGTTTTCAGAATGCTTGAAATGCTCAATAGACGACACTGCTGGCTGAATCACGGCTCCTGCACAGCCCTGAAAGTCGATGCTCCGCGGGACAACTGCTTCCTTCATTTCCTGATAGCTTTTTCGAAACTATGCGTGCTCAGGTTTGCAACGTTCAATCCGATGCCTGTTTTCATAGATGTGGGAAAGTGTCGCGGCACGGGAGAAACTAACGTCACAAAACGAATTGGGAAGCACCTTCGCATCGTTAGTCCCCAACATGAGAACAATTATGTTCGGATCTTGACTGAGCAGTTGTATAAATTCAGGCCGGTCCCAATATGGCAAATCGCATGATGTAAGCGAGAAACCGTCAGCAGTCCAACACGCGGAGTGTAGTCAGTAGTTGACTCTAGAAGCAAGCAGGTACTAGTCACGCAATCAGTCAGAATTTGCACACAAAAAGGCTTGCGCACGGAATAGAACAGCAAGACGTACCACAAACGATAGTAAATTGGGAACATATACGCGACGTAAGAAAACGTACCCAAGGCCTTTCGCGTCTTCTTTTTTGCAGAGTACTCTTCGGCATCGTCTAAGACCAGGTTCATGTACTCGTCAAAACCCTGATGAAACTCCCCGTAGGTAAATGACGGAGACCGTGCTGAAAGTTTCTAAAATATATGAAGACATCGTCATATCAAACATAAAAAAACGGGAGGAGACCGCGCGTTTGTGAAACTATGCTGTGACTGCCAGCAGATGAAACACTTCACATGCATGGTGTAAACTTTACCTGGACCCGGTTCCTAGGCGAGGCGCACTTACAATAATACGCCCTTCGAATCTCAGATCATTTTGCTCGAGAAAGCCAGATCTAAATTCTGGCTTTGCTCTGCAAAAACCTGAAGATCAGGTTCTGACAAATGGCACACACACCCGGTTAGAACCAACACCAACTCGTTGTTGACACACGTGACTTCAACCCACACATGAACTTGAATACTTACAATGGGCTGAGTCATAATACGCTGGACTTTAGTCGCCATGATTGCTGGTTCTTTTAGAAAGATTGAGAAGTTTTTGTTTCGCTGCTGAGGTCAGTGGATAACTTGTGATACTGCTTAATAACCTCGGAGAGTCAACTCCTGAAACTAATTCCAACAGCTCGTTATCATATGCGGTGTCAAATTATTGGCTTGTCACCATACTCGAAATAAATCATTTTTGAACGTCGACTGAATGGCCCTACTACACGGCCCGCACCACCCAGCAAGGCAATCGATGACCTGCAAATAACCAGGACAGCCTCTGTCTCCTGGTGGAGCTTCACCGTCTGCAGGTTTGCCAACCTCGAGAGCCCAGTCGTCGTCCGTCTTAAGGGTTGTCCAGAAAGACATTTTTACTTACTTGCGATATCTTCAGACAGAACTTTTTATAACTCACGTAAATTGGAAAGTTGAATACCGTATCCTTTTACACTGAAAAACAATGCACCGGCTGATGCGAAGCGAATACGGTGTAAAAATGCGAATACGCTTCACCGGCCGCGAGATTAATCCAGTCACAGCGAAGCTTCGATCTCGCGGCCGGTGATGCCTTCTTCGTATTTATACTAAATTCTGTCGGTTATGATCAAACATTTCACCGGCCGCGAGATTAATCCAGTCACAGGGAAGCTTCGATCTTTATTATTTCTTCGACCAAGTCCTTAGAGAGGGTCCCCAAAAGGTCCCACGAACTTCCAACACGCGATCCCGATCCTATCCAATTCCTCTAGCACCCGCGCACTCAAAATGGCCTGTTCAGGCCCGTTCAGGCCCCGGAACCAACGATTTTCGCCCCTGGCGAGCACCCAAATGAAATTGTCTCATTACTTCTTCGGCCATGTCGTTAGTGAGGGTCCCCAAAACGTCCCACGAAGTCCCAACACGCGATCCCGATCCTATATCAAAATCCTCTAGCACCCGCACACTCAAAATGGCTTGTTCCGAGGCCCGTTCAGGCCCCGGAAACAGCGATTTTCGCACCCGGCGAGCACCCAAATGAAATTTTCTCATTATTTCTTCGACAACGTTTTTAGTGAGGGTCCCCAAAAGATCCCACGAACTTCAAACACGCGACCCCGATCTTATATCCAATTCCTCTAGCACCCGCGCACTCAAAATGGCCTGTCCAGGCCCCAGAAACAGTCATTTTTGCCCCCGGCGAGCACCCAAATATTTTTTTCTCATTATTTCGTCGACAAAGTGTTTAGTGAGGGTCCCCAAAAGATCCCACGAACTTCAAACACGCGATCCCGATCTTATATCCAATTCCTCTAGCACCCGCGCACTCAAAATGGCTTGTCCAGGCCCGTTCAGGCCCCGGAAACAACGATTTTCGCCCCTGGCGAGCATTCAAATGAAATTTTCTCATTATTTCTTCGGGCATGTCGTTAGTGAGGGTCCTTAAAACGTCCCACGAACTCCCAACACGCGATCCCGATGTTATATCCAATTCCTCTAGCACCCGCGCACTCAAAATGGCCTGTTCAGGCCCGTTCAGGCCCCGGAAACAGCGATTTTCGCCCCCGGCGAGCACCCAAATGAAATTTTCTCATTATTTCTTCGACAACGTGTTTAGTGAGGGTCCCCAAAAGATCCCACGAACTTCAAACACGCGATCCCGATCTTATATCCAATTCCTCTAGCACCCGCGCACTCAAAATGGCCTGTCCAGGCCCCAGAAACAGCCATTTTCGCCCCCGGCGAGCACCCAAATAAAATTTTCTCATTATTTCTTCGACAAAGTGTTTAGTGAGGGACCCCAAAAGATCCCACGAACTTCAAACACGCGATCCCGATCTTATATCCAATTCCTCTAGCACCCGCGCACTCAAAATGGCCTGTCCAGGCCCCAGAAACAGCCATTTTCGCCCCCGGCGAGCATCCAAATAATTTTTTCTCATTATTTCTTCGACAAAGTGTTTAGTGAGGGTCCCCAAAAAATCCCACGAACATCAAACACGCGATCCCGATCTTATATTCAATTCCTCTAGCACCCGCGCACTCAAAATAGCCCGAAAACAACGATTTTCGCCCCCGGCGAGCACCAAAAAAAAATTGAAGAAAAAAAATCTTTCACGGGGTCTTAGAATTGCCCTAATAAGGTCTAGTAACTCCCAAAACATTTAAAATCTTGGATTTAGATCGATTATGCATCGATTATGCATTTCCCGTCCGAACTTTTTGCGACGGCTCGGACCTGTCCTCCCCGCTGCCCCCACCTCCCCGTTGCTTGTTGAGGAGGGAGTTGGATGCATTGAGTGTGCCATGGGTTCGCCAGCAATGCTTTGGTGCGTGTCTTCTGACCTCCCCGCTGCCCCAACACCCCCCTGGTTAGGGCGCGGAGTCCAGGCGAGATTCTCACCCGGCTGCTGGCGCTTTCGCCAGTTGGCCACATCAGAGCGGGAGGGAAATTGGCGAAGTCGTGGTTTCTGCTCATTCGCCTCATTCTGCATGTCCTGCTCACATGCTGCAATTTTGACCTCGGTCATTTCGCGCACGGCGATCGGGTCGCGAGGTGGTCGGTCAGCCGGTAGAGGTTGTCCCACAGAGGCGGCTCCCGCGGACTCAGCCTGAAGCGCGTTCTCGCTGAATGGCGTGGGCAGCTGGCCGTGCGGGGAGGTCATCACCGTAGCTCCAGACCAAGTGTGTGGAGTCCTGTAGGGGTTCAAAGGACTTCGCGGTCTTGGAGCTGGAGGACTCATGTCGCGCGTCTGTGGTGGGCTCCTGCGGCGCGGCGGTGGCGGGGTCCGGTCTCGAGTCCGAAGCGGGCTTCGCTGGCGCGGAGCTGGAGGGCTCAGGTCGCGGCTTCCTGGCAATCGCAGGTTGCCAGGGGAAGGAGAGGTCAAGTTGACATACCGCTGGGGAGTCGCCCTCATGTTTCGCCCTGCACCAGGGGTGTCAACAGTCAGCACCCTTGGTGACGCCGCTCTTGCATGACGCAGGGGCGGATTAGGGCGCTGTTTAGGTACCGTTACAGCCTCCTCCAGGGAAGGTGGCACACAAGCTGTTCCAGAGTCCAGAGCCAGAGGAGTCATGCTGTTAAACTCTGGAGCATCAGCTGACAGGGTCGACTTCTTCTTGGGTATCTGGAAGCTTGGCGCACCTGCTGCTGTCGCAGCCTGCGGCGGCTGACCCGGAGAGGGCGCCTTGTAGGTGCCCTTCGCCCCCCTTGCCAGTGGTTCCAGTGGCTGCAGCACCTCTCGTGCTGCGCTGGCTGGCCTGTCGTCCCCTTGTACGCCTGGGAGTCGACGTAGGCGACGTTGGAGGTGAGCGTCCCGTGTTGGCGTTTTGCATCATGTTGAAATTAAGAGTGGAAAAGTGTAAATCTGACCGTTGGGGAAGTCAAATCTGTCCAATTTGGGCAAATTCCCCCAGAACACTCAGAAAAACATTTCATCGTAGCAGTGGAAGTCGTGGTGAACAAAGAAATATGCTTTCCAGAGTGCAATGCGGTTTTTGGTGGCCAAATTTCAAAAATTGAGTGTTGATCGGCAGTTACTTTGGCTAATTTCTTGGCGGCCATCCCGGAGCAATCCAGACTAATTGGCCAGGTCCCAGTGTTGGAGACTATTTTTTTCCTTCAAAGAATATAAAAAAATAGAAAACTATCCTTCTGGGCTCCCGTTTCCTCCTATGTAGTCTGATGGGCTCAAATTTGTCTAATTTTGCTCTGCCGTGCCGGTTGGCCATCCCAATTTAAAATGTAGCGATCTATGAGGACCCAGGTCTCGGGGCCAGGTTCCAAACGACAAAAAACTATCAAGAAACGTCTGGAATTTTTGTGTCTACGTTAAAACTGTCTCCGAGGTCCTCTTTTCTCAATCTGACCACTAGTCCACTTTTCACTCTCCGTTCGGGTCAATCTGGCTGTTAATCCCGGTAGATTTGAGTTGCTGGCGGCTTCTTTTCCCACTTTCTGACCACTTTGCAGCATAACAGTTTTGAAAAATCGCCTGTTTGCATGCAGGGTGAAAGTCAGGGGGCAAAAGGGCGCAGAGCAATACCACTTCCAAGTGAAGACTTCTTGAGCACGTGACTGTATCCGAGCCGGAGCTCAAGGGTCAGTCAGAGGTAAATCTGCTTCAATCTTGGGGCACAGGTCCGTAGTCGGCAATTTTGCAGTGTACAAAATTGCAATATTCTAGATAGCCAGTTGAACAAGGCTACAATTCAAGCAATTGCAATATCTTTATGGCAGGAAAGATTGACCAGTAAATTAACAGGTTGAGCAACAGCTCCTCCAAATAGTTACTTCAAGTTAGAACAGCCTCCAAATGGGCAGAATTCAAGTCTTATACTTTCCAGGCGCGCAGTTCATATCTCTAATCGATCTGTCCCATGTCGGCTAGCATATCATCATCTGCCACCTATACAATTTCTAATCAGAGAATCTGCATTTGGACAATCCTAATCAAGACAGTTGATTTCATTGCCCCTTGCTCTTTTTTGCCTTCTTTCTACGAGGAGCCACGTCAAGTACTTCTTCGTCATCACTGTCACTGCTTAAGGTGTATTTCAAATGGGATATGTACTCAGCAGTCCACCAGGCAGGATATTTCCTGGTTTGCCTCTTCGTCTCTTCGGACACCCCAGCTGGTTCCTTCGATGGTACTTGAACAGTCTCCACCACAGAGGCTGGGGTATCCTCAGATATGGCCTCAGACTTCTGCTCGGTGATAGACTGATCCTCTGGCTGAACGGGTGAGGTCGGGGAAGTGCCCTTTGGCACCCAGATAAGTTCACCCTGATCATCCATGATCAACTGCAGTCCCAGTCTCTTCAACTTTCGAGCTTCAGCTTGTTCTTCAGCATCGTCAGCTACCAAGTCATCGAACTCGCTGACGTCATCCTCGGTGTCATCATATTCAGGCGAGGCAGGATCCCATTTCGGACTGGCAGTATCCATGTCATGCTTACTGTCTGTGACACCCGCGTCATCCTTGTCATCCGAATCGAGTAGCTTCTCCTTACTGTCTATGACACCCGCGTCATCAGGGTCATCCGAATCTGGTAGCTTCTCCTTGCTCCAGGTCACAGCGCCCGTACCCGAATCGTCACTGTTCGTAGGCGTCGATTGTACAGCCTTACGCCCCGTGTATGGAATTCCACGATAGTCATCATCGTCACGTTTCACACTCGTCAGATTGTACCCAACGCTGAGCGGTAATGAGAATGGCGCTACCGGCGCCTTCAGCTGAGTGGCGTCTTCCAGAAACCAGCCGCCGCCCCTATTACGCTCCCAGCGGCGTAGCGCACCAGAAGGGTGGACGATAATATGCTGCCAGCTATAATCAAGTCCAGGCTTTCGCTCCCCATGGTACGAAGTCAATGGCTCGGGAGTCCCCTTTCGAGCCCATTGCCATCTCACTGCCCCAGTACGCATAAATACAATATGCCAATCGAATGGCTTGGCCGGGCTATTGTTCCCTGGCACAACGGTGGTTCCAAAGGCTTGGACGATATTTTAAAAATGGTTCCAAAGGAGTTCCAAAGGGGTTCCAAAATAGTTCCAAACGCTGGGAATAGGCCCGTGCTCGTGCGTGAAATAAAGTTACTTAAAGAAACCCGTGGACTCACAGTTCCAGTTGTTTGGAACCACGGTTCCAGCGGCAGTACACACCTTTTGCTTTTGCGGAGGGGGCTCCTCCACCTTGACTTTCTTCTCTTCTTCTTCGCCTTGTCCATCGTCTGGGATGGACTCCTTTGTCCATCCATTGATAGATTTTACGGCATCATAGAGCGGCCCCGACTTCGGACGCCCAGCCTCCTGGAAGTTGAGGATCGCCTCGGTCTCAGCAGCGGTGATCAAGGACTCGGCTCTTCCAAATAATCGGAAGCCCCTTGCGGGGCCTTCGTAGCGCGCGAAGTACCCGTCCGGAAATTGTTTGGTGAACTTCTGTTTCCAGCGTCCTTCTGTGGCCTTGGTATTTTTCAAATACGCTAAGCGGCTGGTCAGGTACATGCTCACTTGGCGTTTCGGGACAGACGGCGTGACCGCGTGAATCTCCTCGATAACATCGCGGACTAAGGAGCTTTTTAATCGCGAGGAGGTGGCTCCCACCGGTATGTCGCCTTTCTCCATTCTCTTCTCGATAATGTCCCGGCCATGCGAACGCATGTCGTTGATGTCGTCTTGCGTGGGGCCAGCAACCCCGCCAGCTGTCTGCATTACTACTGCGGCGGGGGGATTTGAAGACTGCGGATGACAGGAGAGACGTTGCTCCATCTCCGCGATTCTTGCCATTAGAGCGCGGGTGGTGGAGTCTTTCGTATCGGTCAAAGCAGATTGCCGCGGCGACCTGTCCAGCAGCTTTTTCTTTACAGTTTGTTTTGGCGGTGGGGTCTTCCTATCGCTTCTCCTTAGTAGTCGTGTCATTTTTCTACGGTGTGGGTTTTCTGCGGTACGGCTTGAATACGGTGGTGTGCTGCAAATAGTTTGACTCTCTTTTAACGCACAACGGCCGCAACGGCCGCAAATCTGTTCCAAGGCAGGTCCGGCGGCTTGGTGCATTGGTCCGAGCGACTGGATCGCGTTATCGCGATCTTTTTCGAAATTTTGAATTTCGAGCGGACCTGCGACTGCTGTCACCTCTGTCCTCCGTCGACGGGTATGACATTGCAATGGCTGCCGTGTATTCCATCTTGACTTATCGATAGTCTAGATGGTAAGCCGTCGCTCTTCAGAGCTCGCGGTCATGGGTTCGAATCCCATTAAACGTTTACAGTGGACAGCTGGGATGTGCGCACATCCCTCCTGTTCACTGTACCACCTTTAGCCATTTTGAGTTTCGATTTCTGGAAAAATCGAACGGTCTTCGTTAATTTACCAGCCGATTACTTGTGCATGTGCACTATAGGAACCCTTAGATGTTTCATTTTGACTACCAGAAAAATCTGACGGTCTTCGTTAATTCCACACCCTCGGATCGGGTCGATAGCAAAAAAACGCCGACGTTCACGGGACTGTTCCTTTTTTGGAGCAAATCCTTCTACAGAATTCGTCGCAGCTCTATTTTTAGAAATTTCCCGTAAGATGTGCATAATTGACGGTAGAAAACAATTTTTCTGCATTTTTCACGTCGCTGCATATCAAAAACATCGGGGCCAAACATATGTCCACTTTTCAAAAAAACAGAAAATTTTCCGAAATTTTGTTTTTTGGGCTTTTTACACAAAAAACAGCCAAGTGTTAAGCTTTGAAATAAGAGGCTTCACTTTGGAATTCCAGGGGCATGGAATTTCTCAAGTGGGAGCAAATGTCCAGTTCCAATGGACTTCCAAGGGCTTGGATAAACCCCCAGAAGTGGACCTAGTCGATTTTTACCAAAAAAGTTCCATGCCATTGGTTTGAGTGGGCCAACCTGTTGGAATATTGGTCCTTAGGTGATTTTTGCAATCCTCAAAACGTTCTAAATAACTTTGTGCGATTCCAATACTTCACTTTGGAATTCCAGAGGCATGGATTTTTTCAAGTGGGAGCAAATGTCCAGTTCCAATGGACTTCCAAGCCCTTGGATTAATCCCCAGAAGTGGACCTAGTCGATTTTTAAGATGGCTTTTCCAAACCGATGGACACCGTAATCCCTGGCCTGTCCGGGCGCCCGGATTGTGCCTAAAAACGTAGAAACCCTGATGTAAAGGTGACAAACCGGACTTTTGCCGAATGTTGAAGGTATTTAATTCCGACCGCCCGGAACTACGTTCCCACGCGCCGGACCATGGGTCCGGGCGCCCGGAATGCATCTGAAAACCTTACAAGTCCGGTCAGACAACTCACACTTCTTACATGGATTCGCAGGAATAATGGCTAGGCAAAGGCGTGGACTAGCTCGAAACGAGAACGCGGAAGGCACTCCATGCCCATGCGATCAATGCAGACTCCGATTTTGCTACTCCAAAAAACAGATTAAGCGGCATTTGATCCTACATCCGCCCGTCGCACGCCTCTCCAATGACCGAGATCATGAAGAAAACGACTCTCTTGACGGTGCCGAAAGTGTGAATGATGACGGTGAGACGGATCCACCATCAGAGACGGACGAAGAGGAAGAACACGAGGATGACACATATCTTCATGACCATGCCGAACGGATGCTCCGGAAGATCCGTGAAAACTTCTTCAGCCCGATTGAGTAAGAAAGAAAAAGAAAAAAGAAAAAATGTGACTCTTCCTACTGGAAGCGTGATATTTGAAGGTGCACAGCTGTTACGCCTGCCCCTAGTCACATGCACAATCAAGGCGGCTTTTTACTGTTTTTTAGAGCCTTCTCCTTCTCCGACCTGCTGTGTGAAATCAACATCTTGGCAGCCCATTCCACCGCGATGCTACTGATTTTCTTGAGGAGGGCCTCCGCTTCCTTCTTGTTGAAGCCGAGGTGTTGCGTGAGAGCCCTTGCGTTGTGTTCATATACCGACCCCGTGGTTCCGAAAACCATCGGGTGAAAGAACACTTTATAGCCTTTGGATCTGAGTAGCTCCATAAGGGGCTCATACTTGTTGAGTTTATCGTGAAGGGACACATACCAGCGAGTGTCCCACGTGAAGGCCACCTCTATGAGGTGGATTTCTCCCACATCCTCCCTGTGGGTGTTTTCCGGCCTGCCTGGGGGGGCGTCCCTGACGTCCTCTGCACCCTTGATCATGACGATATCCACAAAGTGTGGTATGTCGTCTGGGGGGTCCTTCGCCCCCGGGTGGTCCCTTCCGTCCCTACGGCACTGACCCCTTCTGAGTACGAAGTCCGGTATCGGGCGGGTACATTTGTTAGTCCCGTCGAGCCCAGCGTGGTGCGCGATCCAGATCGGACTGGCGCCCGTTCGTCCCTTCCTGATCGCTTCGTAAAGGGTCCTTGCCACTTCGTTGTGCCTGGCTGTGGCCATGTTCATGCTGGTCTCGTCTTTGCATCCAGCCAGCCTGTGTGCCGGAGTGTCCCTCCTCCCGCAGAGGGCGCAGTCCGGGACCGGATATTTGTTCGGCCATATGAGGTGCTTCCTGGCAGTCGTCATGAGGACCCCAAACCGGCACCTTAGAATCAGGGACCTGAGCGTCGGTGGAGTAACCTTCCAGAAGTGATTGGATATTCCTGGTATCGACTTGTCCTGGAGAATTTCCCGCGGGGGCTCCTCCAATCTTCTTCCCATGTGTGTCTCGACTGCGGCAGCGTCTGCGTGGCTTGTGGCGGCCCTGTCTCCGTTTCTCCGGTGCATGGCCTCCCGGTCCCTGTTTCTCTTTCTTTTTCTCTCTGGGGCCGCCTCCTGGTAGGCGTCTATCGCTTGTTGTGGAACGTCCGTCAGGTTCTGGAGTTCCGACTCTCCCAGGTCCATCTCCATCATCGAGCGGCACAGACCGTCAATTGGGTCCTCACGTTCTGCCTCCTCGATCGCTTGCATCATCTCTCTGTCTGGCGAGTTCATGGCCCCCCTCTCGCCCATGTCCAGAGGCGGCCCCCGCGTCTCATCGAATTCCCAGAGTAGGTCCCACTCGTCCTGAGTGGTCACTTGATCCCGCGGGTGTACCTGTTCCTGGTCGCCCGGCTCCCGTCGCTCCGGCGGGTCGCCCTGGCTCCAGGGAGCGTGCTGGAGTTCCTCCAGGAGCATCGGCTCCTGGAGATTCTCCCCTGGTGTCCCCATTTCCACGTTCTGTCGGCCCCGGTCGGGGCCTTGGGCTGGCCCTGGGGCGCCGGTCGTGGGGTTCTCTGTCATAGAGCCCTCTACTGAGAGAGCTCCCTCCCGATTTCCCCTGCCGGGTGTTCCCCATTCTTCCCACGGGCTGCTCGGGGGCTGTAGCCATTTTCTCACCGACCTGTGCTGTGTCGCTTTTAGTGCAATCCTTTCTGCCACATACCTTTCCACCGCCCCCTCCCCTTGCAGGGGCCTCATCGATTCACCATCTCGGGCATTGGCCACGAGCGTGTACATGGTCCTGTTGTCCCATGGGTCAATTTGGGTGGTGCCCTCCTGGTTTTCTGCTGCCTGTTTGGCCGCCTCATCTGCCTTGTCGTTGCCCTTCACCCCCGTGTGGCTTTTGACCTTCCTGAGTGAGACCTTCGTTCCCTGGCTGTTATGCTGTTCGACCAGGGAGAGTATATCCTCAAGCAAATCCCTGTGTCTATGGCCCTCCATCGTGTGGGGTCTGGATAACATGTTGAGTATTTGGTACATACTGCAGAGGCTGTCCGTGCAGATTGCTATCTCGCCCGGTGTTGTGCATTCTCTGGCCCTGAGTGCCGCGTGGATCGCCAGGAGTTCCGCCCTGTTGATGGTGAGGTGTCCACCCGTCGACCACGTGCCCCTCCAAGTTCTGGGGTTTTCATCCCCTCTGGGGTCCCAGTAGGCCGCTCCCACTCTATGTAACCCCCCTTCTTCCTCTGGGTCCAGTCGCGATCCATCCGTATAGAGGAACGAGGTTGCATCCCAGGCTTTGTTGATTTTCTCTAGGGTTCTGGAACGTCCGGTTTTGTGCTTAATGGGACACGTGGGGAACCTCTCCCTTACTTCCGTGTGTCCCCTGTCCCTGTCTTGTCTGCTGAAGAGCATGGGAGTTCGCTCCATTGCTTTTAGCCATCTGGCCCTCGAGTCCTCTTTGATCTTGTCCAAAGGCCATGCCGTGTTCGCCGCATGGTACTCCGTGATCGTGACCTCGGCGAGTCCCCTGTCGCGCCATGTTTGTCTCATGGCCCTCGCCGCCTCCGGGGTGCGGTCTTCCTTGGGGACCTCACCCCCTTCGTTCCCCCATCCCTGTCTGCGCGACATGCTCGGTATTTCCCATTTTCTCATCGGGTGAGGGTCGAAGATCATGTCGTATTGACTAGTGTTCTCCATCGCATTTTTGACCGCCGCCATGTCCGACACTGCGTCCGAGGTGTGGACCCTCGGGTTGGCCGGCCTGAGGTTCCGAATCGTGTGGTACTTACGGACCGTGCAGTACGTGCTGCGCTGCAGGGCCTTCCCGACTAGTTCCGCTGCCCCTTCTGGGTCCGGGCAGAATTTTTGCCATCCCTCTGCGTTGGCAACAACTAGGATCCTAACTCCCCAGTTGCTGTAGTCCTTCTTCGTGACGCCTGATACTGTGGTGCCTCCCCAGTGGTCTGGGGGAAGGAACGTAAAGCTTTTTCTTGGGATCACCCCAAATTCATGTATCCTAGTATCTCCATACCTCCTGCAGTATGCCTTGGCTGGCGTTCTCGTCCAGGCCGGGTAAATTCCTACCCCCAGTACCGGGGTTTTCGCCATGGTGGACATCAGGGCCTCCTGAAGCGCTTTGTCTAGGTCTGCCGCTGTGTACTCCGGATTGAACTCGAAGGCGCCCAGCTCTCCCCATTGGGTGTCCCATGCAGACCCTTTGGATCCGAAAATCTTGTCCCTGTCGAACTTGGAGCAGTATGTCGCCGTGTGGCTGTGTACGTTGAGCGGCGACGCGAATATCTCCGCCTGGATCCCGAAGGCCTCCTGGAGCGCTTGCATAATTTCTGGAGGGAGCGTCCAGTGATTTTGCAGTGCAGTTTTCTTGACTTCCTCCTCCTCCTCGCAGGAATATCTTTTGAGCAGGAGGACTACTTCTGTGGCGAATCCGTGGACTGTGCCCAGCTGTGGCTCCCGCTCCTCGAAGGACCGCCGTCGCTCTTCCCCCGCCCTTGTATGGGTCTGATCTGCGCTGTCCGTGCCCGCCGCGGCCACATATCTGTCGTAGAGCCTATCGAGTACCTCTTCTTTGAGGGCGCCTACCATCTTGCCCCGCTCGTCGTGCGCGAACACGTGGTGCCTGCCTGTCTCTGTCGTGAGCGTGCACTTGCCCGAGGGTGCTGCGTCCCAGTCTGGGTTAAAGGGTTCAGTGTCTATGTTGAGCTCGGTGACCCCCGGCCAGTAGTGGGCATGCCTCGTGGGAGCTCCTGACAGCGGTTCTCTTTCTGTGTGTCTCCGAGCCTGCTGTGCTTCCCGCTCCTTGTTGTGGAACGTGTCGGTCTCTCGTTCGGCTCGGCTCGGGTTCATTCCCGCAATTCCTCCTGTCAGCAGTGTGTCCTCTTCGACCCATGTCTCCCCTTGTGGGCGAATTGGCCCAAGCAGGTATTCCCTGCTTCCCCAGTGCGTCCTAACCGCTAGGATTGTGGTGCTCTCGGACGCCTCAACGGCCTGGGGTTCCTCCTCCGTTTCTTCGAGCACTTCCGGGTCATTGGCAACCGTCGGGCCAGCGCCTACCGAGAGCTCCATGGTGTCGATCCTCCACCACCTGTTCCTGCTCCGGCAGTCATTAACAGGGGGGTGCGTTGCCCATGCGACCTGTTCACTGCTTACGAGGTGCGTGGTCATCAGCCTAACCGCGTCTCTCGAGAATCCGATTTTGGCCGCATGCTGGAATAACTCTCCCGTCCTGACATCTCCTTTGGACAATTGAGCGAGGACCCATGTCCTCAGCATCATGATCTGCGCCGCGGTCCCTTCCCATTTCGTGCCTCTGCCATCTTCCAGGCTAACCCTTGTGACCCGGTGGGGGCTTGTTTCCCTTTGGGGCGTCTGCGCAGGCGGGTTCGGCCTGGGTCTGATCTCCTCGCTCTCCACTGTGGCCTGGGGGCTTTGTATGATCTGCCTGGTCCTTTTCTCACCGACCTTCGGGAGCTCCCGGGCGTGCCTGGGGGTTTCTGGCACCGTGTTTGCCTGGGTCTGCCTGGTCGGGCTCCTCCCGACTTGCATTGGCCCCGCGCCGGCCTCTTCCTGGATTTCGTCATCCACCTCCTCGAAGGAGATTGGGTCATGAGTCTCTCCCTCCCCGTGGAACACGTGGTGGCGCTCCCGTTGTTCTAATTCTCCTATGCGCGCCATGATTGGGCCTCTCATGGCTTTCCTGTATCCCTTGGAGGTCGTAGCTTCTCCGCCCACCGGGGGCCCATGCAGCCCGATCCAGGACTCCCACTTCTCTCCTGTGGTGGACCTATTCCATTCCTGCCACTTGTCAATCATGTAGCACACCCAGACGCCGCATTGGTATCCGTCCCGTTGGGGTGCGACCCCCATGTTGGAGACCGTTACGTTGACCGGCGGCCATCCCGGCGGTCCTGCCCACTGTCTCAGCGCAGTCAATAGGCGCGTGTCTTCCCCCCCCATTGGGTCGTAGAGGTAGATTGAAACACCGGTGTCCTCATTTTTTCCGAATAGGAGCACATTCCAGTGGCTGCCGTCGCAAGTCAGGACAAAGGAAAATCCCTCGTCCCGGACCGTTTCCATCGTGTTGCGCATCTGCGCCTCGTATTGTTCCGACTGCTCGAACTCGGTTCCGTTGAGGGCATCCGCGAGTTTCGTCTGGTGCATCGACACTGTGTCTAAGCCCGTCGTGCAGAGGCTGTGGGTTTCCACTTGTATGGAGCTAAGCCACGCCTCCCTGCCTCTGGTGTCCGAGAAGACCCCTTCCGTCCTGTGCCTGGGGGCGCCCTCCCCCCGGGGCTCGTTTCCTCTTCTTCCTCCCCCCTTCAGGAGGCTGTCCGCATGGGACCCCTCAGGGCGGTTTCTCCTCATCGCCCTCCTGCTGCCCATCGCCTCCTTCTCGGTGAGTCTTGCTCCAGCTCTGGCTGCGTGTCGCAGGTCTGAGAGGAATTTTTCCGCCTTGGGTCTCACGCCTACGGAGTCCATGATCATGACTCTACCCCCCGGGTCCTCAAGCAGGGGGGGTCTGACTCCAATATCGTGGCATTTAAAGGCGTCTTCGTGGTCTTCTTCGTCCTTGGCGCAATAACCTGTCGCCATTTGTTTTAAGGCGTTTTTGGCTTGTATGGAGGTCGTGGGGGGTCCTCTTCTTCCTGCGTGCCACAGCGATCGCGGGCCCCATTTGGATTGAGTGGGGTGGAAGCCCTCTTCCCAAGTGGTTAGTTCTTCCCCTTCGGTCGCCTGGGGTTCTGCCAACCTTTGGAACCCTAGAGCGTTGTGTGCCTCTTTGGACGGCATAAACTGGGGTTTGAGGGTGAGGTTCTTCGGGTTGTCCCAGAATCGCGCGTCGTTGGGCTTGTCAGCGCGCGCTTCGCATATATATGGGTACAGCATGAGCATGAAGGTTCGCATGCGCCCTTGAAACCTGGCGGGGACTTTTGTTTTTGCTTCTCTGAGGCTGCACGCACGGGTGCCCCCTTCGCCACATAAAACCCCTCCTCCACGAAAGGGAGCAGAGGCAGCAGCGTGGTCAGACTAAGCGGAATTTCCTCCTGGTCATTGACTGAGTAGATCTTCACGCTCTCCTCACCCGTGTCCTGGTCACCGACCGTTCTGTGCCTGCCTTCGAGCGCACTCGGGAAGGGCTTCCGAACCGCGTTCGCAAGTTTGGAGATAACCCCGTGCTGGGTGTTAATCAGGTCCGCCAGTAGTGGTCCAGATCCTGTGAGCAAGACTTGGTGCTCACGTAGCACCGCAAGTTGCCGGGCTGTGCAGCACCTGTCGAGTTCCCCAGTTCTGACCGTACCGTCCACCTGTCCCTGTCTGCGGTTGTAATGATACCTGACCAGCCCCCTCGTGGTGGCACCAAGTTGAGAGGTCTGCTTGACATGAAAGGCCTCACTTTCCCTGAACACCTCTCTCGGCCTTTCTCGAAGGTCTTCCCTGGTGGCGGTGGCCATCTGCAGGGCGCTCGCCACACTTTGTGCGTACGTGGCCAGCAGTGGTGTGTGCCCAAGCCCGTAGGAGGTTTTCGGGAGTGCCGTGTAGCAATTAGCGGTGCCTCTTGGCAATCCATTAAGGAGCTTGTATGCCCCACCGATAATCGCGTCTAGGTCCTCGATTTCCTTGGTAGAAAAAATCCCTAAGGGAAGGGCATATCTTAGCTGTCCTATAATTGCCGAGCGGAGGACTTCCTCCTGCTGTCCGCTCGTCAGAGGGGAGTGGAGGAGCGCCTGTATCCTTTCCCTTGCCTGCAGAAAGGAGGCTTGCTTTTGGACCGTCCAGTCCCCCGAGAGGGCTACTTGTATCCCAAGGTACTTGTATGGGTCATCCGGGTGGAGGTACGGGAATCCATGCTTGCCTACCCTGGGGGTGCGCATGGTGACATCCTCGTATGTCTCCTCAGGGATCGGAGACCCTTTTTCGTCCGTTCCCGTGATTCCGCATTTGGTCTTGTTGATTCGAAGTCCACTCCAGTTGGAGTAGAGCTCCAGCTTCCTGACTTGCACTGCCAGTTGCGTTGCCGACTCCGCGATCAGGGCGAGATCGTCCACATATGCCGCCGAGGAAGTGCGAATTGGTTTGTCCGAATCCGTGAGGCGGTGCAGATACCCCTTGTTGCCCGCCTTGAGCCAGCGCAGTAGGGGTTCCAAATAGAGAATAAAGAGAAGGGGGCTCAGCGAGTCTCCCTGCACTAGTCCCCTTTTGACCATGAGGGGCTCCGAGCTGTGGTGCTCTATCTTTGAGGCCATCCTAAAAGGTGACCTGTGTGCCTCCCCCCCGTAGAGGTCTGCCACCACTCTGACCGCGTCCTCCGGGATCCCCAGGTACTTCATGGTGTGCTGGAGTCTGTCATGCTCCACCGACCCGTAGGCGTTCTCGAAGTCCACGTAGAGAACATGCAGCTGGCTGCGGGACAGTTTGCTGTCCTCGATAACATGCTGCAGTCGAAGGAGCTGGTTGATCGTGCTTCTGTGTTTCCTAGAACCCATCTGCTCTTGGCTGTGGATACTGTTTACCTCGCAGAACGTGGATAGGACATCCGTGACCATTGCCGTATAAAGCTTGAGAATTGTGCGGAGAAGCCCTATGGGCCTGTAATTGGAAAACACAGAGGTGTCCCCTTTCTTATGTAGGTAGACAAAGGTGCCAAACTTCCAAGTGCCTGGGGTTATCCCCGCTTTCCACATCGCCCTCATGAGCGAGAAGAGAACTTCGTGGAATTCCTCCGGCATAGCCTTGAGGATTTCATTTGGTACCGCATCCGGGCCGGCCGCCTTCCCGTTGGGGAGCCGTTTGACAATTTGTCTGTAGAGTTCAATAGTGAGCCTGCTCCCAAGCTCCGTCTTCCTCGGTCTTTGCCCCGGTTTCATGCTATCCGGGGCTTCCGCCGCCAGCCATGGCATCTCTTCGTCCAGTTGGTCCGTCCTGGGGTGTTCGAAGCAATATGGGTCCGAGTGGGCCATGTGCCCCGAAAAGGCCTCCGCGGTGGCCACCGCCCCGACCGCCATTTTGTTGTTTCTGTCCCATATCCCCAAGGTTCTTCCTTTCGGGAGTGCGTCGCGGTCTCTGAAGACGAACCTGTGGGCTGACTTTTTCATGCGATAGTAGTTACTACGGAATTTCTGGACAAATGTCTCCCAGGTTTCGGCTTTGTGGTCTTTGATAACAGACTTGGCTTCCTGTCTGAACCTGCGCATCTCAGACTCCGCCCACCAGTGGGGGTCTTCTGGCTCCGCACACGTGTCAGGTCTGCCCTTCGCCGTGTCCCGTGGCTCCGCCATGGCTTCCTCTAGCAGTGCCGCGCTGGGGGTTTCCCCTGTTGCCCTCTCTATCGCAAGCATCTCCTGTAGGACCGCCGCTGCCTTCAGCGCTTTATCACGCTTCCTGAATTTAGCTTTTGGTAGTCTGACCCCTGTGTTGGGGTCCCTGGTGACCTTGGGCTTGCACCTGACGGTTTCAAGGGGGATCTCCACGGCCCGCATGGCTTGCTGAAGGACCCCATCAACTGCCTTCCCGGCCTCATCAATTCTTTCCCTGGCGTCCGGGCTTCCCCTTTCCGCCGCGTCGACCGCGTTTTCGATCACTGTCTTGAATTCATTTTCCCTGAGACTCGGTTTGAGCGCCGAATCTATTGCCGCCTTCATTGAGCGTTGCAAGGCTTTGGAGATCGGGAATTGATATTTCGTGATCGGGTCGGGTTTCGCCTGCTCTTCCACTATCGGTGTGGTCGTGTGAAGCTTCCACAGCGGCACCGCCGCCACTGCCGCTTGGTGGTCGCTGCAGTGCCTGTGCGCCCTGGTGTCGATCGGGTGCCGTTCGTCAGCGATCCGCTGAAGCTCTTCTGACGCTAACCACCCATCGATTTTGTGGTCCCCAAACGTGGGTCCTTGCGGGCAGCTGATCTCTGCAAGGCCCGCCCGGTCAGACATCCCTCTCCATGCACGGTGTTCTATCCCGTCTTGCTCTCTGGGGATCTCCGCGACGTTGAAGTCTCCCCCCACCACCATGTGCTCCCCCTTCCTGGAAGCCACTGCGGCCTCTCGGGCTATGTAATCACGGATACACGTCCTGACCACCGCTTCTTCCGGGTGGGGAGGGTTGTAGACACCGAGCACGTGCACCTTCACGCCGCTTGGCATCGTAATAACTACATGCTGTAAATACCCTTTCGCGCATCTGGGGACTTCACGGTTAGCGCGCACGTCCGTCCTGTCGTAGGGGCGTCTGAGGGCTAGGACCACCCCCCCTCTGTATGAAGTACCATCCGCCCCCCTCCGCTGGATTCCATGGCACGGCGCTGAGTGCCAGGCGCTGTAACCCAGACCTTGGAGTTTTTTTGGTCCCATGGGGCCCGCCGCCTTTGTTTCTGTGAGAACCAGCACGTCCGGCTGGTGTTCTTCGCAACTCCTGGCGAGGTCATAGTACGCGTGGTCGCTTCCTCTGATATTCCAGGTCATCAGGGACAGCCTACCTTCCTCCCCCACATCTGGTGGGGGTGTTTGATTCTCTTTATCGCTGTGGTGATTTGGTTCATTTTCAGATTCTTGTGCACCATTGCCCCAGCTGCCAAGTACGGTCTTTGCGCCTGCCCTATGCTGTCTCTTCTGCTGAGCTGGCGCCTGTCCACTTCCCGTCACTTGTTGTAGTGGCCTGAGCACTGCCCTTTTGCCGGGTATTCTACTGCTCCCGCTCCGGGTGCCGGCCTGGCCTTCCGCGTGTTCCTCCTGCTTGGTGGCGATTTGCATGACGATTCTGTGTTGTTTTGCCACCCTATTGTTTGTCGTTTTCCCAGTGCCCCCAGCGGCTCTGTGCGCCGCCCTTGGCCAGGTTGACCTCTCTTGGGATTTCGTCCAGTCGCACCATGCTGCCGCCATCACCGCGACCCAGACCCCACACTGAAAGTCATCGTACTGAGTACGGAGTTTGGTGCACGTGATTTCGGTAGGGACCCCCTGCCTTGTCCTTCTCTCTGCCCACTTTCGGGTGGCGTCCAGCAGCTCAGCATGCCCCCTCGCTCCTTCCCGTGGGTTGGGTCCGTAGGAGTCAAAGAGGTGCACGTGGGTGCCCCCCCCTTCCCCGGCCTGTTGGTCGAAGAAGAGGGCCCTCCAGTGCTCTCCGTCACACAGCGGCTGGTACGCGAACCTCCCGTTCGCGAGCAGGCCATCGATTCCATCCCTGGCCAGAAGTTTGGAGAGGAATTTGTGCTGGTTCATCTCCTCCGGCGGAGCCGGGTCAATTGTGTGAAGGTACCGGCTGAGTTGCACATCTGATATACGTCCCTCCACCGTGTAGAGGCCCCCCTCCTCTTGGGGGTTCGCGCCCCGTGTCTGGTTCCTTGGGGGGGGGGCGCTTTTCACCCCCCCCACCGCTAAGGGGGGGGGTGGAGGGTTGATCTTCCCCTCCTCTGCGAGACTTCCTGTTCTTGTCCCTATCTTCGAGCTCTTTCCTGACTTTCCGCAGCATGCCGACCGGAACAAAAACACAGTTGCTGTTCCTCCCCGCAAAATTCCTGCGGAGGGAGGTCCTCCCTGCAGCGCTATTGACATAGAAGAGGCTTCCCCCGTCCATCGCCTCTCTCCAATACCATTTCCCCCTCTTGTGCATCCAGGGTGTGTTCTTCCTTTGATTCCTCCAAACCCAGACTTCTGGGCCTTGGTGTGAGTACACAATCCCCCCTGAGGCAGATTCGTTTAGTTGCGTTCGTGTTATTAAGATTCTAATCCCGCGGTGGGTAATAGCCAAGATTCCCATCGTTACGAGGCATGCGGAAATAGGTAGTGTGTGCTGCCGGTCCATTACGAGTTTAAAGTGTCCCGGGAGCATGAGACTCGGTGGCAAGAAGTGCAGCATTCTGCCAAATTTTTCGAACCCTTCCTCCCTTGGGTGGTCACCCTCTGTTATCAGATCGGGGGTGTGATTACAAGAGGCTGTTAATACAAATAAGCAATAGGTTTCATTGTTCTGCAGGTATTTATCATATGTCCTATTGCCACTGCGTCTCCCTGGCCAGCGCGTACCGGGAGGCGTCATCTTGTGCCCCCTCCAGGCTGTGCCTCCACTAGGTGTGCTCGCCTGCCTGCATTCTGCATCTCCTTCTACCCTCGTCCGGTGCCTGGTCTCGGCCCATCGTCTCGCATCAAATTCTGTGTGCCTGTGGAGGGGTTGCATTATACTGGTCAGATCACTATCCTGGCAAGATGGCCAAGCATTCAGAACTGGCAAGGGAGCACTGACCTGAGCCCTGAGCTCGTCGAGGCGCTTTAGTGCCGCCCTGCCGTCAGGGTTGTCAAACTCCTGTGGAATTGCGGGGCCTGTCTCAGGCCTCCCATACTGCCGAGGGTCCTTGCCCAGGGCCTCCGCTAGGGGCCTCGGCTGGGCAGTGGGCTGGGCAGTCGGCTGTTGCTGGAGCTGTGTGCCCCACTGTGGGTACAGCCCCTGCGCCGGGTGCGAATATTGGGCCTGTGGCGGCCCCAATGGCACCTGGTGCGGCAGCTGCATCGGGGCTGCCGGAGGGGGCTGCAGCTGCTGGGGCTGTTGCTGTTGGCCCAGGTAGCTCTGCCCCCCTTGAGGCATCAGCTGGACCCCGTGCTGCAGCAGCCCCGTGACCTGCCCAGACAGCTGGGTGCTCGCTGACATCTGCCTGTCCGAGGCTTGCACCTGCTGGCTTACCACCTCGGTGAGGGCCTTCACGGAGGCGGCCAGCGACGCTAGTTCGCCGCCCGCCCGAGGAGCCTGCGCTGCTGGCTGCTCCGGTGGCAGCTGCCTGCCGTACCCCTGGTCCTGCGCAAACAGCTGGGTCGGCTGTACCTGACCGTAGTAGGAGCCTTTGGCTCCTTTGCCCTGCCCCTTTCCCGCGTATCTGGGCCTCTGTCTCGGGGGCTGCTGTGGGCTTCTTTGGGTCATCCACCTGGACCTCGGGCTGCAGGCGATGTGAAACTTTACGTTCTCGATGTGGAAGAACATACGGTCCTTGGTGCGATGCGAGACTGCCTCGTATGTGGCAGCCTCCACCGTTACCCAGTACCTGCAGGCCTCCCTGCTGTCCCTGTCCGGGAGCGGTTGGGCGAGAGTGATGAGTTCCCCCACCCCCCTTTCTGATGGGGGGGAGGGAACCGGAAATACCTCCATGCCTGTCTGCGACCGCAGCTCCCGCTTCGCCGCAGAGAGGACCTGTTCCACCCTGTCTGCAGAGTGCCAGTGTCTGCCCTCCGGTGGCCTGGCAACCACCTCCAGTTCCCACTCCTGGAACTTTGTGATATCTGCAGTGGAGGAGTATTTGTGCACTGTGACTGGGTGCCCATAGAACTCATATGGGAGACCCAGCCGCAGTGCCCTGTCAGCCTCGTCCGCTCGCGAGAACACCACAATGGCGACGTCCAGTGCTGTCGCCCTGGCCTCCTCCCAGTGTGGCCTTCCCTTACCGATGTAAACAATGTTTCGGGCTCCCCCCTCGAGCACCACTCCCGCCGAGATGCTGTTGGCCACTTCAGCCACACCCTGCCCAACCAGCCCGACGGACTGCAGGATGACCGTGCGGTCGGCCGGGAGCGAGTCCCTGTCCTGCTTCATTGGGCACCTGTGCACGTCCCTGGCGACACTGGCTTTGGGGGTGCCCACTGCCCCGTGCTTCCAGCGGTCGGCATAGCCCCACGGAGGTGGCGCCAGTGGCACCGCCGGGGCACACCGTTCGTCCACCAGGGCAATGGCGGCGTGAAGCGGGTCAGTGAATGTCGCCCGCAGAGTGCCCTGCCAAGGGGACGTGACGCTGATATCCCCCTTGGCGGGGCAGCGGCCTGTGTTCCACAGTCTTTCCTGGAGTTCCGCCAGGAGCAGCTGTTGGAACCTGCGAGTGTCCCCATCTCCTGTGTGCGCCAGACAGCTGTAGTCAATGGCCGGGGGCACCGTCATGTTCCACAGGGAGTCATATTGCCCCCCTGGAGCGCCTCCTGTGCCGAAGATGGTGTGCAGTGGTTCCCCTGCCGGGTGTTCGAAGAGGTCTTGTGCGGTCAGGGCCCCCGCTGCGGGAGTTTGCCCAGGGTGCACCTGTCCCTGTAACTTCTCCCCCGCTTCTGCGAGATGAGCCCACAGAAGCCCTGCTTTGAGCAGCACAGGTGCCTGTGAGATGTATTCCACCACCTCTGTCGTCAATGGGAACAGCCCCGTGGGCACGGGCGCCGTCTGGAGAAGTTCCTGTGGTGGCGCGGCTTCTTGTCCCGCCGCCTGCCTTGGGTCCCGCTCAGCGAGTCCCGGTTCAACTTCCATTTCCTGCGGATCGTGGTGGTAGTGTGCTTCCCCCCCCCCGTCCTCAGGTGTCTGACCCGCGTTTCCTCCCCTTGATGTTCCCTTCCAGGGGAGAGGCTCATATCCCCTAGGAAAGGTGCGGAACCTCAACAGGGATGTGTCGTTGGTCAGAGTTCTTCTCGTGAGGAGCTCCCTGTCCGGGACTCTCGGGACCACTTCCTTCCCTGTAAACAGCTCGTCAATAATGACCTGTCGTCCTGAAATGCACGGCACCCTAGCAGTTGGGATGCTCCGGGTGGGGTGTAGTCCGCTGTCGCGGAAGTTCACCTGACTCTCCCCCGTCCTCTGTAGCTTGGGCCCCGGTTCTTCGGTCTCTTGTTCGCTGACTGCCGAAATTTCCCCAGTTGCAGACGCCATTGTATTGTCGCCGAAAGTTTGTCGCGCCAGGGAGTGAGGATGTTTTCGAATTTGAAGTGCCCAGTTTGTAGGGCTCGCAGCCCGTGCGTAGTGCGCGGAAGAGTGTCGTCCCTTTTCGCGTCGGTTCACGTGGCAACCGTCACCTTCGCTGTCGCTCTTCTGATCATGAGGAGAGCGTAGTGAGTCCTTGCATCGGATCGAAGGGTCAGATTTTGTTCCGCTATCTGCGCTGGTAAGATCCACGGTGCCCCTTTGTTCTGCATGCGCCGTTCGCCATTGCGGTCCACTGGGCCCGTGACAGGGGTGTCGGAGAGTCCGAATCTTTTTCTCCAGACCCCTTGAATCCTTGGGCCTTTGGGTTAGCATTGGTGCCCTTCCCTCAGGTGTCGCGGGGCGAGGTTTGTGCGCGGCACAGGCGGGCCCCATTCCCCCGTGCCGGACTCCTATGTGAGCGCTCGGGGTCTTAACCCCCTCAATTTCTGTCCCCTGGGCGTGGGCGCGCTCTGCGATACCGTCGTTTGCGCTGGTCCTTCGGGTTTCTCCCCTCGGCCGTCTCATTGGTGGGGGTATTTTCTCGTAGCACAGTGTCTTCCTCCTGGGCTCACGGAGGAGTTTCGCGAGTCTCGGAGTTTTTTCCTGTGGCTCCACCAATCCCAGCGGTGTCCTCGTGATCCCCCGGCCCTGGGGGACAACGTGACTTGCCCCTGTTTTTGTGGGTGTCTGCTGTTCCTGGCCCGCACTCGCGAACGGCTTGCCCTCCGGGGCGTCACTGTTCGTCCGGGACCGCTTGTCCCCCGTGGCTTTGCTTGTTAAGTTTTGCGATCGCCGTGGGGTATCCCCCAATCTTGGTTTGGTGCGCAGGATATTCGTGCGCAGGTCTTGCAAGTCCCTTGGGCACCCCTCTCGGGCAGCATGCCCTCGCGGACAACATGGCGTCCACTCGGGTGCCAATCGAATTCGCTTGCTGCCTGTCCGGTCGGGTGTGTGTTCCCTTAAGCTCACG
>LGRX02025122.1:0-30760 GCA_001247695.2 Cymbomonas tetramitiformis | reverse complement strand
CTTGCTTCATGAATTATGCCAGGCCGATTAATTCTTCTATGGATTAGTCTCTGATTGTGTATTTATGGATGTGGACCAGGTGAAGGAGCAGAAATGCTACACTATTTCGGCATCTTGCTTCCTTTCCAACAGCTCAGTCACCAGCAACAAATTCGTGCTTTGAAAGGTAGCCACTGCACCAAATGTGCAGTACTGTCACCTGAAGAACTCCCACCTGGAAGGCACTATGTCATCTCTTGGCTAGACTGCGACCTCAGCCACATCCCTGAAAACTTAGTACATTCCTTTCTGTTGACCAACTCTCCCAAGACAGCAATGCCTCATACAAATGCACTCTGTGGTTTCAATGCAAGTCAAGTTAAGGTAGGGGGCGCAGCCATTGACCCCGAGAATTACATGAGTTCAGTTGCGCAAGAAGAATTCAGGGTCCGACAGTTAGCAATATCAATCTTGAAGCATGTATGCCATAAGTCTGTTGTTCAAGATGCTGCTCCAGCAATCGTCGCTCTCACCGATTCTGGACCAAGAGGAGGTATCCTGCAGAAACCTCCAACCAAGAAACAACCGCGCAACTGGAACATGTCTTATTTGATGCGTCTCATGAACCAACCAATGGCAATGTTGGTTAAAGATGGCAAGCCAGTGTTAGATGAAAAAACCAATGAACCAATGAGACAGAAAAGACGACGCCGCCCTACTCAAAACAACACTGGTTGCAGATTGAATAGTAAAGGTAACCGTATCAATAGCGACGAGGTGGAACAATATAGTGATTCAGATTCCTCTGGATGTGAAGCATTTCTAGACTAATAGCAATAGATAATAGACTAATAGCAATACAATAATATTTCATTTCTAGCAATCCTAGCTTATTCATATGTACATATGCAATTCTTGATTAAATCAACAATGTGCACTGCTCGATATGCAGCCACTTACTTATTTTACTTGAGCAACATACAAGTCCTACTTCTTAGTCTTATTGATGTAACATATATAGGAATCAATATATATCCAAAGTTTTTACATATTGGGTTCCTCAAATGAAATTTATGTAGATTCATACCTCCTTCTACCTCAAAATACCAATGCATTCATGAGTCAAAGACTAGGAATTTCCGAACTATGTTTCCATCCACAAACGTCCTACCCACCAATGCACTCTTACAAAATATTTAATTACGTAATCATTGAAATCGAATGACTCAATGCATGTACCTTAAGTAAGGGTAACTTAGGGAACTAATTCATATGTTCACAATATCATAATGCACTAGAGTTCAACCCCATTAATCAATTCTCTATGTTCTTGAAAATGTATAATCCACCTAATGGTGAGACTAACTTCCACCATATTACATTTAATAAGTTCTATTAAGTGAAATTATATGTGAACAGCAACACATTCACAACTAGATCTATACACCATTCATATCTGACATATATATACAATACCACACATCTAGAAATTCACTACAACCGTTAATGTATAGATTTTATATTTTTTCCCCACCTGTACGTTCACGTACCCCCTATAAAATTATATCACGGCTTGACAAGAACCCTTGTCCGCAGCGAACTGTACTCGTGAAGGTCTCGACCAGTTCTCTCAACCGGTTCCTTAAACTCGTGACACGCCTCTGTCGAGCTCGTGTCGTCGACCAGTTCTCATGGATTCGCATACCGAATCATATTATGTTATATAATTTAATATAAAATTATAGAAATATTAAAATACTAATATAAATACGACATTATCGTGAGGCGCCTGAGAACCGCTTGTGTATATAAATTATATACAACGTATATATTTATATATATGTGTGTGTGCCATTATTAACGTCTATTATTAATTATATATTATTAATGGTGTAATACAAGGGGGGCAATACATCCGGGACTTGGGGGGTTGGGGGGATTTTCAGGGCCTGAATAAAATACAGCCCCTGAATAAAGTTCAGGGGCTGCATAAAATACAGCCCCTGAATAAAGTTCAGGGGCTGAATAAACGAGTACAGCCCCTGAATCAAATACAGCCCCTGAATAAAATACAGCCCCTGAATCAAATCGTACAGCCCCTGAATAAAATACAACCCCTGAATAAAACATGTTTCCTGAATAAAGTACAACCCTGAATAAAATACAGCCCCTGAATAAAATACAGCCCCCTGGAATAAAAGTTCAGCCCCTGAATAATATACAGCCACTGAATAATATACAGCCCCTGAATAAAATACAACCCTGAATAAAAGTTCAGCCTCTGCGGAAAATACAGCCCCCTGAATAAAAGTTCAGCCCCCTGGTAAGGTTCAGCCCTGAATAAAATACAACCCCCGAATAAAAGTTCAGCCCCGAATAAAAGCTAAGGGGTAGTATACTACCGGGGTTAGTATACTACCCCAAGGGGTAGTATACTGCAATACCCCCTAGTATACAGCCCCTGAATAAAAGTTAAGGGGTAGTATACTACAATACCCCCTAGGGTAGTATACTACAAACAGCCCCTGAATACAAGTTCAACCCCTGAAGAAAAGTTCAACCCCTGTAGAAAATACAACCCCTAAATAAAAGTTCAACCCCTTAAAAAAGGTCCAGCCCCTGAATAAAAGTTCAGCCCCTGCTGAATAAAAGTTCAGCCCCTGAATAAAAGTTAAGGGTTGTATACGACTACCGGTACCGCCAAGGCATGGAATCAGTTGGAATAAGCACTATCGATGGTTTTTTATTATTCCAAAATTTTCATTGATTAATAGTGATATTCTAAATTATCCCATCAATAAACTGTGATAAAAGAAGGCGGCTATCGATTGATTGTGATTTTAACATTAAACCGACTATCAATTGATGGTAATTCTAGCAAATGCACATCAATTGATTGTAATTTCTATCGAGGTTATATCAATTGATATGATACCCAAACATTGCTACACCGTGATATTATAGGCTATGTATTTCAACAATTGCTCATTAATATATAATAAGTATCTATGAAGGGATCACGCGGTCTTTCGCCACCCGCTCTACCTTAATCTCTCGCACCGTGTAAACGATATCATCATTGCCAGCAGGATCGAAAGGGGTTTGCTGCGTCCGTTTGATGGGGCCTTTCCATTGGGCGACCAGTTTCACATGGTTAGGCTACTTCCACGTCCACGTTTACCCAGCTTGATTCACACGGCGTACACGGGAAGTCAATAGCTGAACTGTAAAATGATGTCCAGGTCGTGGCCAGAAATTTTGATTTTTGAATGCCACCAAATCGAGTCGAGAGCCTCCAACACGCCCCCTCCAATCTGAGGATGGGCGTCATTTGCATGTTTATTGGTTCATCTCAAACACACTTCAGCGAACCCAAATTAGCGACGAATGAAAAGCCTAAAATTCAGGAATGAAGGATCGGTTAGGGAGTTATATACTACATATCGATATGTGGTTGCGTGTCACATGCAAATATCAATCGATTCTGATATGTCGCACGGTCACGATCAATCGATTGTGATGCTGCAAATCGAGAATCGATCGATGGTGATAATTCGGATTAGGCATCAATCGATTGTAATTCTCAGAGGTGGGTATCAATCGATTGCAATATTCTGATTGTGCATCAAATAGGCATCAATCGATTATGATAGTCTGATATATTGATGGTACCAGAATATCAAACAATTGATTCCATGCCTTGTATACTACCCCCCGGGGGTTAGTATACTACCCCCTGGGGTAGTATACTACAAACGAATATAATTGCAAACAGTATAACAAACGAAGAGTGAAGCAAAAATAAAGCATTTTCGTCAAGGTATGTAAGGATCGTTTTGTAAAGGGGGTGATTTTTCAACACATGCACATTTTAGAGGGTGTATACGGACAACTTTACGGTGTGTCAAGGACTAATTTTCAGCAGATTGTTATTTTCTATCACGGTGAGAGATGTTTGTTACCCACCGTTGCTTACTTATTTCCTAATGCTTTTCCCTTGTGCATGTGTGCATAATGCCCAACCGCCATCCGGCTCCGCTTACTCGTACGCGAGACGGTTGCCACGCGGCTCCGCTTACCCCTAGGCGGCACCATCCATGCATCACGGACACCCCTAGGATCTACCACGATGTCATCGGGATCTGCGACGCCTGCAGACTCTACTGTTACGTCCACGGGCACCTCTAGCGCAACTTCTGCGGACGCATTAGCCTCTGGTACAACCTGCTCCTCCAGCTGCACATCCATATCGACATTCGTGTCCGCCACTCTGTCTTCACCATCTGTAGGCTCCACCGTTATGTCCTCGGGCTGTGTCGATATGTCTTCACAGGAGCTTACAGGCTCTACCATCGCGTCCTGAGGCGCCTCCAGCGCAACTTCTGTAGACGCATCAACGTCTGGTGCGACATGTTCCTCCAGCGGCACCTCCTCCATAGAGTTCGCAACCCATCCCTCCTCTACCAATTCCTCCTCGTTAATCTCACTTCCATGACTAACGGGTCAGATTGATGTCCCCGCTGCTCTGTGGTGTTTTCAGATCGAATCTTTCGATAAACCTCGGGAGTAACACCCAAGCGACTCCGATCTCCAGAACTCTTCTCGCACTCGCTCATCTCTAATATTTTTTTCTTGTATGTTTTGAGCGGTTTCCTCCCAGCGCCCTGCATCTCTTTCTTGAGGACGTCACGATTAGTCCCACAAACCCACCCCATAGGTGCGGTATCATCAACGTAATGCTGGCAAGCCACACTAGGGGTAATCTGAACACAATATAGCTCGTCTTCCGCAGGAGCCTCACGAACCGAGCCCCCAAGCATTACTGTGCCTGGACAGTCGACACGACGACACGAAAGTCGTGCCCACCAGTCTGGGGCTTTACGTGTTTTTCTCGCACCAGGGGTGGATACCATCTTTCGTAAGCTCAACTTGGCCACCATCGGGCCAAGAATTCCGCTCTTGGCGGAACGTGCCTGCTGCACAACCTCGAATATCTGATTCGCACAATAGTATTGCGACTTGGGCACATCAACTTGTCCACTCTGACTCTGGATAGGTTGTGTCTTAAATTTGGGATTCGACGCGCTAAAGTGAATGAAAGATTCTGCTAGAGACTTGCTAATGTGGATATCTTCTGGTGGGTGAAGTGGGTACACAACTTTTGCCTGAGACGAAAGCTTTCCCTTCAGGGATGATGTCGCTGATGGAGGAACCGTGGTAGAAACCGACTCAGGCACGCGTGGTGAAGCCTGGTGCTTGCGAGGCGATCTACGAGAAATCTGAGGGCCCTGCGGTGCCCCCGATTTTTCAGCACTATCCGCAGGTTGATATCCTACAACGTGTAAAGCGGTTGCCAAAATATGTTTGCACAGATCGCTGCGAGTCATGGCGTCTTGGCAGTTGCAACGCATTTTTTTAATGACGCCGGTCGATTCCACACAGAAGCTACATACATACTCGTTGCTATCTCCTTGAACAACGGAATTGTAATAATATTCAGTCCTATCTGTCTGTGGCTCTTGCACATTCAACTTAGAAACGGAAATTGTCGATTGCGCTTTCCCAAACCGGACGGCTTCCGCTTGGGACTTGATGCGCTCGAAAGTAAAACGCTCCGGGCACGCATGGCCCCCATCACCTTCGGACATTTCGAGTGGATACAGAGAAAGCTGACGGCACCAAAAATAAATATGCAGTTCCAAGTAATTCACAATAGCACACTAGGTTATCATCAACTTGTGCCGTGCTGACGTGAAATCATATGAGTCTCTCAACTCTTGCTTGTCTTACAGCGAGCGTGTGTGTCCACTATCCGTATGAAAGGTTGGAAGTACGGTTGATTTACTGAATATGGGCTTATAAATTCTTCTGGAGAGATTTGCTGACACGCACGTTTACACGCACGTTTATATTATTTTATATTATTATCTCACAATTCACATTGGGTCCAGGAGAACTGGTCGACGACACGAGCTCGACAGAGGCGTGTCACGAGTTTAAGGAACAGGTTGAGAGAACTGGTCGAGACCTTCACGAGTACGCAGGGAACTGGACGTTGTGTTTCGCAAGCTTATGCAAGCAGATCCGGCTGTCGATGTGGTGTCTGTTCCCCCCCCCGCAGATCATGGACAGAGTTTACTTATGCATCGTTGTAATTCCATTCTTACTCGATTAAGTCGCTACGTCCACTATCCCCCTCTCACATCGCAGTGCACATACGTGCGTTCCAGCGACCGCAGTTGCTGAGCTGAATTTGGAAGAGGTCTTGGGTCTGACCAGGCCATTATGGCTGGGGATCGTACTGGACTCTACGTTCTCATGGGAGTGTATAACGTCGCAATATTCAGCGTTGCGGTGTATTCCTACCTTAGTAATACTGCGCAGGTGGCGCGAGGAAACAGTTTTGTGAAGGTGAGCACGACGGGTACCCATGTTTGCTTGCTGTGTGCCACTCGTTGTTGACTTGATGGGTCGCTGAAGTCCGCGCCGTGTGGGGGCTGGAGGCCCTTCACGCAGACGCACTTCGCAGCCGGAAAGGACTTCAAGGCAGGCGTGCTCTTCCTGACCACCTTCTCGACCGTGTTCTCCGGATACACTGTGGTATCCGTCCCCGATGAAGCGTCGGGGAGCGGGTTCACCTCCGTCAGATGGATCGGAGCGGTGTGATTCCCATCGCACCCATCACGTGGTCAACTTACTCAAAGCAGGCGCACCCTTCATACCTTTTGCTGCACAAGCATAAGCGCGCCTTGTGACTCTTTAATGTTTGTGAAGAAACTGTAGTCAAATATATATTCATGTCAATGGCATACGTTAGGTCTCCCGGAGCACACAACCTCTGCCGCAAGCAAGAGGTGCCACTCGGCATACGTTAGGTCTCCCGGAGCACACAACCTCTGCCGCAAACAAGAGCTGCCACTTGGCATACGTTAGGTCTCCCGGAGCACACAACCTCTGCCGCAAGCAAGAGCTGCCACTTGGCATACGTTAGGTCTCCCGGAGCACACAACCTCTGCCACAAGCAAGAGGTGCCACTTGGCATACGTTAGGTCTCCGGGAGCACACAACCTCTGCCACAAGCAAGAGCTGCCACTTGCTTTGACTTCACGACCTTATGGTTATGCAGCTTCGACTGCAAGCATGTGCGTGTGTGTGTGTGTGCGCGCGCGCGCACGCGCGTAAGTTTTCCGCGTGGGTTGCTTTGTGTACGCGTGTGTTCCTTTGGGCAGTACACCTTTGCTGCTGCATTGGTGACAGCTTGCTTGGAGTGACCATCAGTTATGTTGTGTGGCTTGTATCGCAGTGTTCAGGCTTCTATTAGCTAGGTCTACGTCTCACCGGACGGATACGGGTAACCATTGTGGGCAAGTGCCTCGCTTGCATTGCCGCTGGGCGTTTGAATCACGGTCGTGTGCACGTTGCATGGCATGAGTTTTTGGATACCGAGCAAGCTCTATCTTGTTTTGTTTTGCTTGCAGTGGTGATTGGGCCTTCGGGCGCTCCTCGTGCCGCTAAGTGTATGTACGCACACAGCGTTTTCACGTTGAGCAGATATTATCCGGTGATATGCACTACTGCAACAAGGGGGCAGCTCCCTGCCCTTGCTCCAGGTGCTAGCACCGCCTGGCAACGTGCACAACAAATTGTGCGCTATGCGTACTTTAAAGTCTCTGCGGGCCGTGCGCAGATCATTCTGGTATGTGCATCCATCTTAGTGGTATACCCACGACTTCGACCAGTGTCCACAGATCGGGGATACTTCTCGCCCGCTCAATTCATCACTGACCGATTCCACTCCAGGATGCTCTCTGTGCTTTGTGCGGTCACACTTGTCATACCGCAGGTGTCTCACACCCGCGCCTCTTCCTCCCTTTCTTAAGGCTGCGTGCGGCTATATCTCGCTGTGCACTTTCTCCTACATATCTGTTGCGTCCAGTAGCATACCTGTGTATCCTTTCCAAATCGATGGACGTGTTATGTGCATGCTCCAAGGATGGAGAATTGACGCATTTATGAGCACAAACTCAGTGTTTGATACATGGTCGCATTTTACGGTTGCGTCTTGCCAGGGCGGCTCTCACCCTTTAGTAGTGCGGCGTGTTGAGCTGTGACAGGTGATTTATATCGTGGTGCAAGTATTCTCCTTGCGTACGACTGTGGATGCCGTTACGGAGGGCGAAATTGACGGACGCTATGCGGCCATAATCTTTTCGGTGCTCATACTGTTTTATGAGATGATTGGGGTGAGGTCACAATCCACCTTCTCATTTTGCGTAATGATGTTCCTGATGTCCGACTGTATTGGTGCCGAGGGTTTACCAGAAACTATCGACTAAAATGTACTGCGCTGTCGAGAGTATGTTCACGTCATTTCGTGAGTCTAACTGCTATGGAGGGTATAGTCACATCGCCCATTGACTGTGCTGCACTGGTCTCGCACCTATTCCCACATCCTTAATTTGATCTCTGCTGTGGGTCGAGTTCAACATGCGCTTTTTAGCAGTGTTACAGTTCGATGCAAGTTTGATGACTCAGAGGGTGGTGCTGCACGATCCGAGCAATGGCAGGGGCTAAGAAGTGTCGCTCTCACCGACAGCATCCAGTCGGTTGTCATGCTCATTGCATTCGTCGTGACGCCTTTTTTAATTTTGCATTTGTACGGTGGCTTCGAGGGCACTGTACCGGAAGATTGCGATCAAAAATTCATCGACGATGCTGGGAACGACCGGTGGCGTGCCCATATTTCATCTCTTGACCCTTCAGACCCAACCTGCATGGGAGCATCGACATAGGCTCAAAAGAATTCTTTCACGATGAAATAGTGCGCGCAGCTAATCATCTGCGCGGGTCTGCTCACGTGTAACGTGACAAGCAGCTGAGACCAGTTACAGCGATGCACTCATTTGGAATATCTCTGGGAATCAACTCTTCTGGGTTACAGCGATGCACTCATTTGGAATATCTCTGGGAATCAACTTTTCTGGGTTAGAGCCTTTGAGAGTGGTGCTGTGTGTTGAGGAGCTTTACTGATATTCACTTTCTGTAAAGCCGCGAATGTAACGCTCTCCCTTTTGGATTGCTGGTTTTGAATTCCGACCCTCCAGGATTCCGGGCGCTAGACCTGCCTTCCTAGGCATTGCCAATCATTGACGATTTCGCTCCAAACCTTACTTTTGCGCCGTTGTTTTGGTGGTGATAGAATTGTGGCGTCGTCGCCAAAATGTGCCTCTCACCAGCAGCTTTCACTTGCGACCACCCTTCCCCTCCTCTTAACAAGGCGATAAACATGTGTGATATACAGTGCAGCTTACTTGCACCGATGCGGTTTGGGACGCCTGTCTTGACAGAGGCTGTGTCGCTTACGAGAACCCTCGCCTCCTAACGTATCCGTCTGAAGACTCTGCGACAAGCATGCTATCGTTCTTGCTGCTCTTCATATCGTTTCCCCTCAACCCGCACATGCTACAACGTTGCTACAGCTCGAATTCGGACGAGGGATTGCGCCTCACCGCCACAGGACTGCTTTCTGTGTGCTTTCTTGCCATGGTAATAGCATAGCCCTCATTCAGCCCCGTTCACTCGGCGAAGGCACAAGCTGGGCCCCGCTACCTCAGTGCATTGGGGCCTTTTGCTATGTCAGAGCAAGGCACAAGCTGGGTTGTAATATCTCAGAGCAAGACGCAAGTTGGGAGCTGACCACGCGTCAGGACATGGATTCCGATGTGGCAGGTACCTGGAATCTTGTTAGGTATGGTGAAGGCAGCAGTCGATCCGGATGTTCCCGGTTCTACATTCGGTGTGGTGATGAGCCGGCTACTCGAGGAGGGTGACTTTGCATACGTTGTTGCGTCGGTGGGGATGACATCCGCCATCGCCGCCATCATGTCGACAGCAGACTCCGCCCTCATCGGAGTGTCCAACACGCTCAGCGTCGAGGTTTTCAAGGTGAGCGCCTTCACCAGCAGTTCGGTTTGCGAAGCGCCAAATCAGCGATTTGGGGTACGAGGTGCTTCATCAGCGGTTTGATATGTTTGAATGCTGCATTCTGAATGCGGCAGGGCACGTATCAAGGGCGACAGATCGTGTCATGGTGTGTGAATAGATGCATCGCAGGAGTGCATGGTGTCGTGATGTGTGAATAGGCACGTCATGAGGGCTTGGTGTTGTAAGGCACGCGGCTAGGAATCAGGACCAGGATTGTGCCGAGTAGACGCATTGAATCAGCACAGGTCCAATCATTAGCCGTGCTGGTTGCTCCCTGAGACCTGCCCCAATTGTTGCACTTCACGTTCAGGGAGCCCAGACGCCCCAAGGGGCATCAATAAGTGCGCGCTTTCCAGTTGGAATGAGGTCTCTACCGGCTACTCACTTCACTCCTCGAGCGTCGTTTGTCCGCTCATCCGCTGTATAGATGCGCTTTTGTTCGTCAATCGCTGCCTGCGTTCGTCTACCAAAGTCATTTGGATGCACTCTCAATTCTTGGGCACACATCAGCGTCTCAGGTGTTTCATAAATTTCTTTAGAAGCAACGCTCATTGCACTTGTCAGAATCAACGGTCTTCATCACAGACGTGGAAATCTGTGCAGGATCTCATGTCTCCGCACGCGGAGGAGCGCATGGTGGTCTTAGCCGGGAAGTGCGTCAGCACGATGACCATTATAGTTGCGCTGGTGTGGGGCACCACGGATCCCAACCTCGACACCGGGATAATGGCAAACTGGCAGAATGGGCTTCTGATCCAGGTGACTGCGTAAGCTGCTCCCAACGAATCAGGAACGATGGTCAGTCACAAGAAGCACATCATCTATCGCTCTATCCTGAAATTTTGCGTCATCACCTACCATGATATCGTGTTGTGTGCCTGCATAATCAACATGTGCTGAATGTATGCTTCATGGCTGCTTACTGGCCATTCCACCCGGCTGCGCCATCAATTCGGACATTGAGGTTTGGGACCATGTGCATCGCCCTGCGTATCATTGCAGTCAACACAATTGGATATCACATCGAGCTACATCTGGGACAGGCTCGCAGCCAACCCTACTGCCCATGTCCGCATCCCAGCTTCACACCATGCCCAGTGAAGTTGCGCGATGAGATGGTGTAAGCTCGTCCTGAAGGGGTTGGTGTGCATGTGTGCATGTGCATATCCTCTCTTTCCCTGAATGGTAGGCTGTGCCGACATTCTTGGGTGGATTGTTTTGGGAAGAAGCATCATCCCGCTCGTTGATCATCGGGATCCTCACGGGCTGGACCACTGTCGTCTTGGTGGAATTTGGATATGCCGACAAAGGCACCGATACAATTATGAGCTCTGGTGTGTGGGGGTGCTTGAGCAACACCGCCGTGTTTCTGTTCCTGCAGGTAGACACAATCCACCGTATGCTTGTGTGAACTTTCTCCGTTGTGTACCTCGAATCTGGTATTTTGAAACCATGCCATACCTTTGGTGCACATCCTGCCGTCCAATCAGAAAGCGCGAGCTCTTTTCTGCGGCTGAGTGCAGCCGTAACATCATTACGTGGAGTACCCACCCTGCTGAGTCTCGGGGACTAAAAATCTCTTTTTACCCACCCTGCTTCACTGATTCAAATTTGGCTCCTGGGCTGGTCACAGTTCTTCTTGGATCCAGAGTATCTCGATGATTCCAAGCGCAAGTATGACGTCCCTGAAGCCCGGGTGACAAAGCAGTTTGGCGAGTCCAGATTAACGGTTGCACACATCAATAAGATCATGGGGATTGGCGTGAGAACAACGGTCAGTCCGCTTCTTCCATCTCCCCACTCTGGTCACTACAGTTTTGTGAGTTGCCACAACTCATTTGAAGCCTTTCGATTGTGATGCACTGCTTTACATCACAGATGTTGCCAGCCGAAGGATTGGATATGATTTCGATAGCAGGATGTGTAGATCCATGTTAGGAATAATTCTTAGACATTTCAAGACCCTTCAATAGCTAGCACGTGATGAGAACCTGCGGATGGATTTCTTGCGATATAGTGCAGCATTTTGCCAAACAGATGCCCTCGACAGTGATTAACCGCGCGGGAGCAATTGACATATCACACGCAACTCGATGTTGCTTACACGTGATCGGGTGCTGGTGGTTGTGGTTGTGATGGTTGTTACAGGAACCTGTGACCCAACCTCTTGGGCAGGCGGCTCTTCTTGTCATGCTAATTTGTGTTTTCTTACCGCTGCCTTTTTATGGTGAGGCAGGCGCACTTGAGATAGCATTGGGCATACCTTCTTGGGCATTAGTAATCATCTTCCTTAATGCGGTTGCAGTTTTGGCGGGGTACGTGGCTGTATTCTGTTGGAGCACGCACGATCAATTGGAGGGATCCCCTTTATTGCATTTGCCCTCGTTGAAGTCTACGATGTCAAGGTTGTCATCGCGGCATCGTGGCGTGGACTCACCAGATATCAGTGCCGGAGAAGCTGATCAACCTGCGGGAATTTCACACGGGAATATCACTGAGAACGAGGCACATCTCTAGGTCAGATCAGCAAATGCATGATGTAGATTCCAGCAAATGGATGATAGACTATCGTACGTGTCATGATATGCGCGTATGCGGCTTCGCCGTATTATGATACGCCATGCATACGCCATATGCGGGGGATCTGGAAATTTCGCCCAAATTCAAAAAAATTTGAGAATTTCGCCCAAGATTTCCGTTTCGGCCGTACAGTTCAAGTTCAGGAAGGCCTGCACGGATAAATCGGGCATCCATCGATCGCCGTACGGGGATGGGGGTTCTGGGTGGATATCATACGTACGATGCGCGCGTATGCGGCTTCGCCATATCATACGGCGTACTTTATATGGGCCCACTAAGCGGTAGTGTGACTATAAACCGGTATAAATTAGAGAGGTTCCACACAAAAAGGAATATTCCATTTACACGAGATGAACATAGAGAGTGATGGAGGCCGCGTTCTCGCTGCCACGTCGGGTTTCGTATAGTGGGTCCTGGCGTAATTCAAAAATTACGACAGGAAATCTTTCGAGTCCGCAAAATTTATACGCGAAACCTATTTTTCGTGTGAAACAGTCCGCAGTCGTTACGAATTTGAAACTTCTCGCGATTCGATAAAGGACGTCATCAATTCACTGTGTCACAGTACCGTACTGTGACACAGTGGACACAGTACAGTGGGAGACTGGGAGTGGCTATCTTATGGATATTGCTATGGGCCTATGGCTGTTCCCATTGCGCTCAACGAGAATCTTTTCTACCTCATAATCAACGTCGTCACTGCCGCCCGAGTCGAACGGGTGGAACTGAGTTCACTTTACGAGCCCTTTCTCGTGGGAGAGAAGCACACGTGTATTTGGCTGTCTAGGGCGTATGCTGGCTCCGCTTCCACGGGCCATGCTGATGCGTGTTCACGAATTATGTTCTCGTCACCGCTGAATGCATCCATAGAGGAAAACCAAAATCTATAGGTTGGTGTGGTAGCCCTCAGATCTACTGTTTGGTGTGTAAACCCTCAGCTCTAACCTCAGCTGATTATTCTTGGGGGGGGGAGCCGGCGTACCTGCGCTCTCAAAATCGATATTTCGATCTTGGAACATGAAGAGTTTAGAGTACCAAATGAGTGGCACTAAGCTTGCACAGTTGCGCTCTCAAGGTCGATGGTTCAATTATCAATATAACGATATCCAGTTTTGCGTAATCGATATTTAATTCCAACTCGCATATCAATTATTATCGATATTCCTCGCTTAGTTATCGATCAATTTCGATATGTGTCCACGCCTTATCGATCAATTTCGATCAGCATCCATATCACATCAATCAATATTCAATCTTTCGATATGTAATAGAAACGTATCGATCAATAACGATATGAGATAGTTATCGGTTTTCGGAGGGGGCGCGCAACGATACCAGTGGTATCACCCCTCCGAAAACCGATAACTAGCTTATCGGATTTTTAAGAGTGGCCACGTCGGATTTGATATCGGTTGAAGCACTTTGTTATTACTTTCCACGTCGGATTGCCTACATTTTACGAGTTTGGAATCCTCGAAGCGCACCGATTGATCGTATCGATCGCGATTTCATGACATTCTGGAAATAATTTAAATTTAACCGTTCGATTAGATTTAACGATCAGATTGCAGTTTCAGATTTGACCCGAATACTACATGTGTTTGCTTCGCAGATCCCAACGCTCATTTGTGAAACGCTTGCTCGGCAGTGCAGCACCATTTCCTGTCAGTGTGACCACATCGGAAAAATAATTAATATAGAATAAGTTTTCTTAATCTTAGAATAACCCGTTTTCATCGTTAATTTAGAATAAGTTTTCTTGATGTCATCCGGCTATGACCGGTGGTCCTTTTCACGACTCGTGTTCAAATAATGTGCACACGCAGGTCAAACGCTGTAGTTCCCGCTTGCCATCATGAGGAAGCCTCCAAAAAGCTTTAAGAAGGTTTGTCTCACTTGTGATAATGGTGGGCGCCGTTGTAATAGACACTCCCGGCGTGTTCTGCTTGAAAATAAGGCCCCCCACTATCAACCCACAGCTTTCAAAGGCACTGTATTCGACGAGTATGCCCAAACTGGCTTCCGGCTAAAGTATACAGACACTGTGAACCTATGGGAGAGTGACGATAGTGACGGTAACCCTATATGGGACTTTCATAACCGCTATGTGTATCTCGAATACACGGAGGGTATGCCTTGGGGAGGGGTTATACCTTCACGTGGGAACTGGGGATATTCACCGTGCACACACACCCTCAGGGCTCAAGGTTGCCATCATGTCTTGGCACTCTACAAAAGATACACCGTTCAAGACCGTACTCCACACTATGGGGACACGGCTACGCTTCCCCTTCCCCTTTGGTGCAACGAGGAAGTCCTCTTCTTCCTCTTCTTCTCCCTCCGAAGGATATATATCGTCCACATTTTTGCCCGGGCTTGTGAACTCAAAGCCGTCGGGCTCAGCCATGTTATTTTCCTCTCGTTTGGCTACGCGACAACTCTTCGCATGGCATGGCGATAGCTCAACAGGTACAACGTCATGGATGCATGCACCGGTCATAGCCGGATGACATAAAGAAAACTTATTCTAAATTAACGATGAAAATGGGGTATTCTAAACTTATGAAAAAATATTCTAAATTAAATAGCCTACCGTGCACATCCCCTGCCTGTTTAGCTGCGTTGGCCCCTTCGCTTTTGTGTGCCCTCAGATTGATTGCAGGTACTGCTTTCGTGTGGGAGGTAGACGGTATGTCAACTCAACTACGTTGTCATATGGTGGAAAACACTTCCTGGTCAACGTTCGTAGCATACACGATTCTTGTGTTTACATGTTTGCCTCGGAAGTTTTGATATCCTATTTCCTTGTTCCTTTTCGATTCTTGTGCATCTGAGAACTTCAGGTTATTTTCAGCCGTGGCAGCCTGAGCTATTTGAGTGAAACCCGCGTGTCCTTCTCGTTAAGATTTCACGCTAGTTGTTTGCTGTCGGTGCGTGGGCCATTCCAAACAGACACTTCCCGTGCTGGCATGCGCGCGTTACAAAAATACTTTTTTGCCTTTTCTTGGCGGTGGTTTGTCGTCAGTTGCGCTGATTGTTTGCTCTTACTAGTGTTGTATTCAAAATTTAAATGTCTGTTCTCTTCGTTTTCTGCTTGCGTTTTAACGGGACTGGCTGGTCAGCTATGATCCTTACATAGCGCAGAGTCTGTCTGTGCCCGGCATGCGGGTATGTCACACCTTTTCGGTATGTGTTCTGCTGCTTGCATGCAATTCCTGGCTCGCTATTGCAGCGAATGAGGCAGGGCAGTGCGTTAGCCTCTGGCACGCCTCGGGACCACACCCGACCCTGCCACTGCAAGGTACGGTTCCCCCGCTTGCTAAACGGGGAGTTCTGGATGGCGTTTGTGATGTTGGTCGCCCCGATTTGGTTTTGACTTAACCTAACGTTGTGTGTGCTTGTCGCTATCCAGGTCGCAGCTTTAATCATAATTTGAAATGGTGGCATATCCAAGTCTCAAGGTAGGCGTTCATGCCAGTCCCCATTTTCTTTGTTGCATATTTGACCGCCTGCCCAGTTCTTTCTCGGCACGTCGGATGCACAGGTGCGAACAGGTTTGCCCGAACACCCATCCAGGTTTGACACTTCTGTTGTATGCATACTATGCGTGTGTGCGTGCTTCTTCGTTATTTTCGTTTCGTGGGGTTCGCTGACTGTGCTATGTACGTGGTGTGGTACGCAGGACTACGTATGTCTGATGGAGTGTGACGATCTTGCTAGTGGCTTGGGACAATACCCGACCCTGCCACTCTAAGGTGTGATTTCCCCGCTTGCTATTTGTGGAGTTCCGGATTGCGGGTGGGATGTCTGTCGCCCCGACCTGACAAACAAGTATGTTCCTTTTCCCTTTGACCTAATTTTGTTTGTGTGTCATCGTGCAGTTTATTCTCAGCTCTGTCATAATATATCGACGGCGGCGACGAATCGTCATCGTCACCCACTGTTTGGAGAACAGGTATCCACCCTTTAGGTCATGTGTCGATCTTCAATGTGTTCTCGTTTCGGGGGTTTTTTAAAGTATACACGTTCTTACAGTGCCCCTTTCTTTGTTACATATATAGTGTTTGCTCTTGAGCATCTCTCTGCATTGTATGCTGTCTTTGCAATTTTGTAATTGTTATGACGAACGCAAATCTAGTTTGCATCCTGGTTGCCTTGTGCCCATCGCAGGAGTAGCTAAAGGCTTCTTCTGATTATGTGAGCACTTTGTGGTGTTGGTCACCGGACTGTACAGATTAGCTGATTCTTTTGCACTTTTAGCTCAACGTTGTGTGTATTTGTCGTTATGCAGATCTTCGTTTTAACATACGGGTGGTGGCAACGAGATATCGCCCACTGTTTAGTGAATAGTGAACAGGTACCCGCCCGCGAGGTCCTGTCTCGCTCACTTGTGTTTTCTCTTTTCGGGTTTTCCATTCATTAATTTCGGGTTTTCGATTCATATGCGTATGCACAATTATTTCTGTTGTGCGCAGGCGTGCCGTCGCCCGACACAATCGGTTGTGCAGGAGCATCCTTTGCACGGTAAAAATCCTTTGCGCAGGAACATCCAGGCGCAGCAGCTGGGAATCCATGCGCGCAACAACGGGTGCCACTAGTCAATTTGCGGCATGCAGGGTTTTGTTGGCATCAATGTTGCTCAGCAGGAATTTGGCCGAAACTGCTCTAGCAAGAATTTCCGTGTTTCTAGATCTGGCCAGTTTCTGTGGCATAGGATATTGTGTTATCACCTGCCACCTTGATAGAATATTCTGTTATCGTTTGCCACGTAAGTAAAATATTCTGTTATCAGTCTAGAATATTCTGTTATCATTCTAGGATATTCTGTTATCAGTCTAGGATATTATGTTATCAATCTAGAATATTATGTTATCAGCTGTCACATCAGCCGATAACAGCATAACACTATTATAGCATCCGACGTGTCAGCTGATGGTGCCTCTAAAAAAGTAAAAATCCGATAATAATGCATGGTATTTGCTTCCGTATCAAGTTTTTGGATGCGTATCAGAGTGATGGAAGATTTGTCACCATTACCTTTCCAGTGAAACTCACTTGCTTCAGGAATGTCATGAGCATCCCTGTAGCATTGTTTGACATATCTGGCTTTAGGGTCATGGTTTCCAAGGTTTATGAACATTTCGGACTCCAAACTCTCCAACCATTATGGGGGCTTATTCCCGATAGCGTCGAAGGGGTGCTTCATATCAGACCATCGATCATCTTAGCATCCCACCGCAGGGGGTGAGAAAGAATCCAGTGTGTTTGATATTGTATTTTTGAATGGCGCTGCTCACATTGCTTGAATCATACAGTGATTTAGGAATAGAGGATACAAGGTTGTGATGCCCTGTTTCACATTCAGGGAAGAGCTTGGAGTCAATTGCATAGCCCATAAAGGCCATAATGCTGCTAGTCCTTTTCATCCAATTAAATTGCTTTCCTTGAAGGTTCCCGGAGGTTGTGTAGTGAGAGAGTGGGAAGCCATTAATGGGATTTTGGGGGTCTTTCCTTTCCCTTTCCATATTGTGCAACATAATTTTAAGCCATGCGTCACTGTATTTTCTATAAAGGGGAATAAGCATAGGATTATTAATTCGGTCGGTGTGGTTAGTCTGCCAGTAAACGTGCTCCTTGGCTGAGCAGAGGGTGGACATGGTTTCAGTGATGCACGTGGCAGCAGCCACATCCTGTATACTGTCAATCCCATAGCCTCCATAACATACTGGTGCCCAAACAATCTGATGATTTGTGTCCGTGGGGCATCCCATGTAGCTAAGGATAAATTTTGCAATTTTACATTCGAGGGTATGGGCAATGTTTTATGAGGAAGTGGCAATGATTGAAGTGACTTTCAGCGCGTAAGCCATCCTCGGGACATCCAATTACCGCATTCACGACATATCTGAGTTGGTGTAAGGTCAGATTTTGAAGTTGAATTGCCGCAAGGGAAGACTGCAGCTTTTCCGTGGGGAGCTCCGTCTGACGGTTGCATTTTCCAAACCCCCAATACCAAACCCCCAGGTACCTATTGGCTTCAGTTACATCACTGTATTCTAGGTATTCTGAAGTCTCAGGCGGGGTCCATCCCGCGTTGATTTCTGGGCCAGCCGCATTTTGGTCCACCAGGAGACGGCCTCCCGACATCAGCAATTTGCCAGAGTCACTATATCTCCTAGTGGTTGCTTTCGCGGTTCTGATGCATTTCCTGAATGAGAATTTGGATTTTTTCACATTGACCGGGATCCCAATGTATGTCATGAATTCATTGACTTCCCCAACATATTTTAGACTTCCTCCTTTGTTTTGCCAATGAGCATACAGTAATGTCGTCACAGAAAAAACGAGCGAAGACATTCGGAGGCGAGTTTGTGTTAATCAGATTCGGTGCCGGGAGATGTGGGGCATCGGTGCCAGTGCCTACTTTTATAGTATGCATAGTGTAGCCATAGGTTGCACCACTCGGGTTGGCTCCGTTTGCCCTTTTGGCCAGCCATATCACTAAGATATCCAGAATGACCACAAACCCGAGAGGGCTTAGAACTTCCCCTTGCGGCACTCCACACTCAAGTGACCATTCGTCTGTTAAGCTTTCCACAGTGAGGACCGTACGGGTGGCTTCGTCGGTGATGTTTGAAATAATCTCAATGATTTGTTTGAGGAAGCCTAGCTTGTCAAGTGCGAGGTTGCTCATCCAGAATTCAGCTCTGTCAAATGGTTATTACCCTCCGGGTGGCTTAAGCCAGCCTAACAACGATTTAGGGTGGCTTAAACCACCTTAACGTTTTCAATTATTACGGGAGCTATCGGCACTGGAAGCTAGATTATTATAGCTCAAAATGACGGCGGCGATGTCTTCTATTAGACACTATGTGCACTATTAGGCGAGCCCAAGTTCCCAGTGAGCAATTTTGGGAAGTATCCAAGAGGGTGCAACATTTAGTAAAATTTGAGCGATTTTCCCGGTTTCTGCATACCCATGCTACTTCAACCGAGATTTTGAGGGTCAAGATGACCTCAGATCAAACTTTTGGTAAGACACTGCAGAAAGAGCAGCTCGAGATCTTGACAACATGGGTCTCCAAATTTTGAAAGCGCCTTCGAGGAAGCCCCCGTGAGCTAATTAGCTTAAGGTGGCTTAAGCCATCTTAAGGAATATTGGGAAATACCCACCCTACTTCAACCGAGATTTTGAGGGTCAAGATGAACTCAGATCAAGCTTTTGATACGACACTGCAGAAAGAGCAGCTCAAGATCTTGACGACACAGGTCTCCAAATTTTGACAGCACCGCCGAGGAAGCCCCCACGATAAGCCCTTAAAGTTAAGGCGGCTTAAGCCACCTTAAGCGGTGGGTAATAGGCACAAAGGCTTGCTTAAGATCCAGGTAGACCACATGAAGTTCTTTGTCGTACCTGTTGGCATCTGAGATGACTTCATTCAAAATTTGGAGTGAATCATCAATGTTTTTGTTTGGGAGAAAAGCATCCTGAATGCGAAAAAAATATGGGGTGGACATTTAAGGCTGATAGAACGAGATTGTCGTTGATTAAGAATGCTTGATTCTCGAAGGTATACTCGTTACGAAGATTTTTCAAAACCTTCGTTGCCAACTCGTGTACGAAGACGTTCAAGTGCTTTCGATCTTCGTCTGTGAGGTAGGTGTCGTAGAAGTCCGTCGACACTCCCCCCACCCCCGTGTTTCGCGGACTCGTGAAACACCTCCAACTTTGCTCCAGTGAGGGTTACGATCCCATGAGGAAGTTTATTCCAATCCGGGACCTTGTTCAAGGCTTCCCGCCACATACTAGAATACCGCATTTCTAGATGTTGTCGCGACTCTTATGGTAAAGACACCATGAAGGTGTTTGCGAAACCTATACCTCGCGTACGATCTAAGTCGTCCAAAAACGTTTCCTTGACGGCAGCCTGTTTCATTTTTTGTTGACCGCTGCATTTTGCGCATCTCAACTCGCCCTTGCCTCTTTTGGACCGGGTGCATGATTGGCCCGCGTGGTCCATAGTCGAGGGATCTTGTTTGCATTCAATAAGCTTTCCCATCTTATTTAATTGGCCGCATTCGCAACGTGAAGATTGATTCAGGTCCATATTTGTTTAAAGATCGGGTTAGGTACAGTAAGTCGCGGTCTATAAGAAAAAGTAAAATTTTCGCTAGCGCTGGTCGCTTAATCTGACGGTCCCAGATTCTCGTCTCTAGCGTCGTGAATTTCTTATTGGAGGATGCCATATTTGTCACGCATAGCGTCGAGTTTTTCTTAATTTCGACATGAGATGACAGGTAGGTTGGATCCCAGCGTTGATTTCTTATCTGCCGAGCCGGGTTGATACTTTATTCTCCACATTTGTAATTCGGCCACCCGTGGCATGCATGGTATGGCGGACGATTACTGCGGTGGATGAACACTGTTAACTGTCAAATAAGCCCTATATGATTGATAAATAAACCCTATATGTTTGGACTATAATATATTACTGATTAGGTTGATGAATCCGTCTACCTAGCGTCAGCCTTTTCTTAATCGGAGGATTTTCAAGACCTCTCCCATGGAAAATCTAGCGGGTGATTTCTTACCGTTTTCCCCTAACTTTTGGAGAGAAAACTAGCGGCTGCTTTCTTGTAGATACCATTTCTTATAGACCGCGACCTACTGTATTAGGCTTTGGTAGGTTTACTAAAGGAGGAAGTCGCTACACTAACCCGAAATTCACGGCCGTCAATTTATTATTCACGGCCGTGAATCGCGGGTGCACGGCGGTCGGGAGGGCCTAAACCGCACGGTGCATGGGGTTCGGGAGGGGCTACGTACGTTTATGTGAGTACTGAAGTCGGCTTGGTGACAACACGCGATATGGTCGACGACCTGTGCGGTATTTTCTCTAAGTATCATCAGACGTGTTCCCAAAGTGACAAAAAACCGTTCGATTGGCAATAATACTTAGAGAAAATACCGTACAAGTCTTTTCAATATCGCGTGTTGTCACCAAGCCGACTTCAGTGCTCACATAAACGTACGGTTTAGCCCCTCCCGAACCCCATGCACCGTGACACGGTTTAGGCCCACCCGAACGCCATGCACCCGCGATTCGCGGCCGTGAATTTCGGGCTAGAGAAAATACTTAGAGAGAAATATTGAAAAGACTTGTACGGTATTTTCTCTAAGTATTATCAGACGTGTTCCCAAAGTGACCAAAAACCGTTGTTTGGTCATTTTGGAAACACGTATGATAATACTTAGAGAAAATACCGTACAAGTCATTAGTATATTAAGAACGTATTGTTGAAGTTAAGCAAATTAAACGCAACAAACAAATGGCCGCAACCGTGGCGTGCATCCCTTGCAACTTTCGTGGAGCGAAAAAGGACGAAGGACATCTTAAAGAAGCTAGGACATACTGGCTCGGGTTGGGTGACGGCCCGTGCCCGCCTCTACAAGATCCACACGCGTACCAATGTTTGACGCCCTGTGAGATGACTTCATTCAAAATTTGGAGTGAATCATCAATGTTTTTGTTTGGGAGAAAAGCATCCTGAATGCGAAAAAAATATGGGGTGGACATTTAAGGCTGATAGAACGAGATTGTCGTTGATTAAGAATGCTTGATTCTCGAAGGTATACTCGTTACGAAGATTTTTCAAAACCTTCGTTGCCAACTCGTGTACGAAGACGTTCAAGTGCTTTCGATCTTCGTCTGTGAGGTAGTTGTCGTAGAAGTCCGTCGACACTCCCCCCACCCCCGTGTTTCGCGGACTCGTGAAACACCTCCAACTTTGCTCCAGTGAGGGTTACGATCCCATGAGGAAGTTTATTCCAATCCGGGACCTTGTTCACCCTACATTCTGGGGAAATCAGAAGACGTCTTCTGAACGTCTTATAGACGTCTTCGTAGAAATGACGTCTTCTGGTTTCCAGAAGACGTCTTCTGAGTGGAACGTCTTCTGTAAACCAGAAGACACTCTTCGGGGAAGACGTGCCGAAGATGTGCGGAATGTCTTCCGGATTTCGGAAGACATCTTCCCGGAAGACATGCAAAGGGCAGTCTTCCCGGAAGATACCCGGAAGATGTTCCGAATGTCTTCTGGGCCAGAATGCATTCTGACATGTGGTATCGACACATATGTGATGATTATGCAATTTGGCCACATAGCTACTTCATACCACACGTACACTAGTCGCGTAATCACAGAAGACATTCAGAAGGCGCACGGAAGACATACGGAAGACATTCCGGGTATCTTCCTAACAACTTCAGGGTTGTCATCATGCTCTGTTGCTATGATACATGATATACGGCTAAGTTAATTGATAGGTCTATCTACACATACATGTACGATTGCATCTATTCAACATACAGACCACTAAGTACGATGCCCGGCGTATTATCATGATCGCCTCTTGCGTCTTGCACCTTTCGGTCGTGAACCATCATCGTCGATGCACTCGAAAAAGTCAGCCTTTAAATCAAATACCACCGCCATCTTCATCACAGGATGTTTCTTGATTACAACTTGGTGCTCAATTTGAGCCGCCAGGATGAATGGATCAGTAGTGTCCCAAGGTGTCTCGGGATCATCCGGGTCGTATGTGTACACCACCTTTGCGGTATTGTCCGGCCCGTACTTCGAGTTTAGCTTGGCAAACCGTTTTGTCGTCGCTTGGTTGAATTCAGGGAACCACTTTCCCTTCACAAGAATGTACTCTTTCGCGGCCAAGTCGACCTTGTAGATGCTATCTACCATGGCGTACCTGCGAGTTGAAGCCACAATTATACTCTACGTAGTAAGAATCCCCGAAGACGTGGGGAAGACACACAGAAGACATTCGGTACATATTCTGCGCACATTCACCAAAACGTAATGCACGGACGCACCGGTCAGTCTCGATTTCCTCGCCTTTGATGGTTTCTCCAGAGAAAAAGGCTCGGAAGTAACGTTGACAAGTTTTCTTCGTCTTGTCCTGAGCTGCCGTGCGATAGCAAACTCCTCGAACCACGACCGAGCCGAAAGATTGACACACGTGAGGAGGCCCTTCGACGAGTGCCGCTTCATTCTCCGTGAATGGTCTCCCCAGCCAGACCTTGGGGTCGCTACCGTGCATATGCAGCGGCACATCCATCAGGCGAGACGCTCCGGCTCGTGCGCCAATACTTCTCCGAACATAATGGTTTTCCCTGCGAATGTATACGTGCACAGTGTCAGGACATGTATTTACTGAAGACGTGTGGAAGATGCCTAGAAGATATATATAACGTCTTCCAGGCATCTTATGGGTTTCATTTTTTACTTACCTCTTGCAGTAGGTGACGTAGGCGTCGAATTTTGCCTTCAACTTGCGGTATTGGGGCATGTTGCCATGCATCCACAGCTCCAGCGCTTTCGTTTCAGTGCGGGAGAGTACATGGCGCTTGCCTTGTGTTCCCAAAACCACGGTGTTCGGCGCCCTCAACGGTGCGGTGGCCAAGAACGGGAGCACGGGTGGCCGGGTGGGATTGGTGGTTGCCTCCCGCCGGCGACGAAGTACCAAGATTAACCCTCGCACCACATGTACCATCCGGTACCGCCCGAAGCCTTGCATAACACTCTGAACCGGATATGCATTGTTCTTCACCCACCTTCGAATCTTCCCGTTGAATGATTCGAACACGTACATCCATGTCCCCCGTATTGGACCATACATGAGGAGTTGGTCGGGGAAGTGGGAAAGCAAATGCGTGTTGATGACCAGCCAGTCAGGTGAGCCATCGCGCTCGAGTGACTTGAAGAACTCATCCACCAGATTTTGAAGCTTAGGAACATCCTGCAAAATCACCAAATAAAAGGCAATTAAGGAAGACGTGTGGAATGTACTCGGAACGTATTCGGGATGTCTTCCAGATGTCTTCCGTACCTTACAGTCTACAAGCTCCGAAGTGAGCTCTCTCGTTATGACCGTCAACTGCCCGATCAAGTCTTCAAGCATGTTTTTCGAGTAGCCCTCGTCTCTATCCCAAGACGCTAGCACGCTCATGATGCCCGCTTGTAGCATTTTCAACGCCTCGTGACACTTGAGCGTTTTCGGTCCGGTGTTCGTGCCGTTCGGACGCAACATCTTCTTATGGCCTTGCCCCCATGACCCAACGAGAGCTCCGTCATGAACTTCAAGGCGGTCTCTAGCGACCTCAAAGATTTCGACCCTTTTGCCCGCATCGGGATTTTGAAACGGACCAATTGCCATTGAATATCGTTCCACACCTGTCATTTTCCCGGGCGCGAAAGTTAGTGGTAACAGGAAGACATCTGGAAGACACGTAGAGGATACTTGGGGCACCTTCCTAGCTAGTGGTCGGGTTTTGACTGCATCACCTTTGTCGTCCCTTGTCGTCTTCCACCACGTGGGATGCATATCGTTCGCGCGAGCGTGCTCTCTTACACCCGGCGTAAAGTCGAACCCCATGAGTGCCTCATGGACATATAGCCCAAGGTTTCGGAGTTGATGCATGCCGTCAAGGATGACATTCTTGGAAAGATCGAAATACGGCAAATGAGATAGTGCCGATGGGAACTTCACACCGGTTTCGCCGATTTCCTCCTCCAACACTTCCTGAAGATTGGCCGCATTCTTACACGTGCTAAGCAAGACGTGTCGTTGGCCCGCGCGTCGAATGAACTCGTCGGTTTTTGGTACGGCGGGCCCTGCGTACAATAACAGGAAGACGCTCAGATGACACCCGGAAGATGTTGTGAATACATTCGGCATGTCTTTGGGGAAAACGGACCTGGCGGATCTTGCTCGCAAAACTTGTACAACATCTTATTTAGATGCGGGCATTTCCCCTTCCCCCGGATCAAACATTTTGCACACGCACAGAAGCTGCCCACGCCCATAATGTTCATAGCATCGACGAGCCCTACATAGTCAAACACGGCGGCAAGAAGCATCGCCCGGCATTGGAACACGTCGTCCGTGAAGGAGTCCCAACATGGAAACCCAACTTCCCAAAGTTCCAAAAGCTCGTCTACCAACTTCTCGTAGAGGATGGTGGTGTTCTTCGGCTTCCCCGCCATCATTCCCCACAACTCAAGGTTCACAAACTTCTTGCGGATTTCCGGTGGCAAGTTCAACACTTGAAAGTAGATAGGGAAAACCCCCGACTTGTCCTTCCAAACGGTGGCCCCATCGGCGCAAAGCATGAGGATGACGTTGCGAGGGTCCTTGAAGAAGTCAGGATATGCAGCTTGCTTCGCCTTCCACTCAGATCCATCTGCAAGATACATAAATACAACTTAAATTCATTCAAGTAGTAGGACTCGGGAAGTTATACGGAAGGTGCACGGAAGACATTCTGCGCATCTTCTGTACCTATTCGGGGCAATTCAGGATATGCTCTATCAATGTGTTACTCACCGGGAATGTCTTCCAGAATGCCTTCCTCGGACTTTTCCCGCGTGGCGTGCGAACGCATGAGCCCAGCAACGTCGGGATGGCTGTAAATTGCTTGAAGTAAATCCTTTAAATGCCAATGATAGAATTGGCACTTCGCCTTCCCCCGCTTTGCACTCGGGGTGGCTTCGGCATTCCGGGTGTCGTCCGCACCCTCGGCATTCCCCGCACCGCACCGATCCTTACCTCCCTCCCAACGGCATGCCCCGCACGTTGGACAGAAGTCAAAGTCCGCGAATTGTTTTTCGAACATCACGCACCCATGCGGGCAAAGGTCCACCACTAGGAGTGGGATATCAATGACCTTAAACCGAGCAATGCTTTGTTTGAAGGAGTCGGGCAACTTAGAAAACACGTCCGGGTGATTAGTTTTCAAAATGTGCAGCAGTTGCCCAAAGGATTCTTGAGTCATATTGCCATCCAGATTCCACTCCAATAAGTCGAGTAGGGTATCCTCGGAGCTCGTCGCTGCGGTCTGTCATCGAAGGATAAAACGGAAGGCGTCAGGAAGACGCACGGAAGACGTCCTATGTAACTTCCGGGCGTGTTCCGGGTACAAAAGACATCACACTATATACAATTTTCAATTCTGAGCAAAATATTCAAACAGCGAACGTTACCTCCATATCAGCCAAGTTCTCCAACGACTTTAATTTTCCTTCGATTTCTTCCGTCACCTTTCTAGCAAGTTCCGGGTCGACATGGTCGAGTAATTCGTCGAGCTCTTCTTGAACGGCTTCCGGGTCCGGCAAGTTTCCATCGGCATCGGCATCGTCAAGGGAACCGGAATCGGCATCTTCCTGTCAACCACAATCACTTTCAATGGGCAAGAGATACATACGTGCCAATTGTGAAGAACAACTGCATTACCTATCAGGAGTAACCGATTTTGATATGTACCTTCATTCTCATGAAGACATGCGGATGATACCCGGAAGACCTTCTGCACGTCTTCCGGGTACCTTCCGCGAGGGTTACCTGAGAATGATAGTCTTTCTACCCGGATTTGCACACCTGATCCGACTCCTCGCCATCGGGATGTTGCTCATCGTCGTCCACAGCCTCTTCCGGAAGCGTCGGAAGGCATACAATCTGTTTGAACATAGTCCTATGTCGAGACCGTGTCCTCACGGTGACGAAGCGCATGGATGAGTGACACGCGCCACAATCACACACCACCATCCCGGGCCCGCGGTTGGACGTGATACCAACGGCGGCCCCGTCGTCCCCTTGCGTCTCACCCACCAACTCGACGGGCGTGGGAGGCATGTTGCGGTGTGCTACGGGGCCTTTCATCCGCCTGCGCAAGCATGTCACACGCATCCGCCGGGAATAAGCTTGACCGGAGTGAGCCCGGAAGATGCGCAGAAGACGCTCGGGACGTCTTCGGAACGACTTCCGACGGAGCGTGCAGGCATACATCTTTCATGGAGATACGGGCATGCCGTGCCAACCGGTTCGCACCTTCGTGTTGGCCTCTCCGGGGGGAGGGGGTCACGGTTGGACGTGATACCAACAACGGCGGCCCCGTCATCCCCTTGCGTCTCACCCGCCAACTCGACGGGCGTGGGAGACATGTTGCGGTGTGCTACGGGGCCTTTCATCCGCCTGCGCAAGCATGTCACACGCATCCGCCGGGAATAAGCTTGACCGGAATGAGCCCGGAAGATGCGCGGAAGACTCTCGGGACGTCTTCGGAACAACTTCCGACGGAGCGTGCAGGCATACATCTTTCATGGAGATACGGGCATGCCGTGCCAACCGGTTCGCACCTTCGTGTTGGCATCTCCGGGGGAGGGTCCTCGGGCTCATGGACTTCGGTATAGGTCATGTCCACAACTTCATCCATTGGGGCCGGAGGTGAAGGTGTAAGCCTTTGCGGATTCATCCGCATATCCCCATCACTCACAAGCTCCGGAGGACGATGATATGGTTCGCCCGATGCGATTGCATCCCGTATCTTCAACACCATTCCTTGGAGGTTGACGCCAATGGGAGGCTCAAGCAGCCACTTATGTTGTCGAAAGTGCACCGTGTCCGGATCATCGGCCAAGTCCAATGGATCGGAGAAAATGTCCTCCCACGTATGCTCCTTAAAGCCCGGTTCATGCAAGTCTGAAATTGCTTGCACATAGTCAAAAAACTCTTGAACCGAGAAAAGCACATTAGTGGGCTCGGCTAAGCCGAAAGGTGGCCGGTTGCTTTGACGCGGCACGCAAATACGAACCGCGTCCTCATGATCTTCAGCCCTGCGAAAACATTGTGATGGTGAATTCATAGAAGACACGTGGAAGACGTACGGAAGTTGCGCAGAAGATGCTCCATACATCTTCGGTTGTATGCATTCCAAACTGCATAAATGTGCATGATAGATGCATGTGGGTTATGGAGACAAGCAAGCACCTTGTTGCAGGGGAATGCTCATGAATGTAGACGGATTCCCCGAGCCATGCCGTCATCTCATGATCCAGCTCGCGGGATGGCGACACCGCAGACAACCAATCGTGCACCGCTGCCATCTTCCCCTTCAAGACCTCCGGCTTGGATTGACGGAAGACCTCCGCCGCGGATTCGGGGGGGGGTTTAGTGAGCATCGCTCGTTTGATGGACGACATTTTGGTCTTTGGGGGCGCTTCCCCCTTTTGGAGATGCGCGGCACGTTTACTTGCCATTCTATCTCCTATACAAAGGACACTTGGCCAAGGTAGTGCGGAGGGCATCCTGAAGACAAACACTCAGAATCCGTTCAGAAGTCACTCAGAAGACACGCGGAAGACATCTCCCGACATCTTCCGGACGTCTTCTTGACTGTGCTTGCGGAAGATACCCCAGATACCTTCCGTACATCTTCCAGACACCTTCGGGGAATATATGTCTTCCTGAACCCAGAAGAGGTGCGGAAGACACGCGGAAGACACACAGAAGACACGCGGAAGACATTTTTTTGACATCTTCCGGACGTCTTCTTGACTGTGCTTGCGGAAGATACCCCAGATATCTTCTGTACATCTTCCGGTTGTCTTAGAGATGTCTTTGAGGAAGACATGTCTTCTGGAAATCTGCTAACCCTTAGGTAGACATTAGAAGACGCGTAGAAGATCCTCAAAAAAATAAGGAAGACGCCCCGAAGAGGGGTGTTAAGACGTTGACGGGAACTTCTACAAGTTGCAGATTTCCAGAAGACATGTCTTCCTCAAAGACATCTCTGGAGGGTAACAAGATGCACAGAAGATATCTGGGGTATCTTCCGAATGTTTTTTGGGTTTTTTTGTATTTTTTTGAAAAAAAACTATAAAAAATCGCGAAAAAACAAAAAAAAAATATATAAGGTGCGCAATATTGGGCAAAACCGTACTGTGAAGGTAGAATTGCAAAAAAAAACAAGTGGTTTGTTCGGGAGAGGGTCAAACGTACCAAGTTACTAAGTTAAAACGGCCGCCTAATTTGGTAGAAGAAACTGCTCTTGTTTTAGAGCACCATCGCTCCTAGCAACGGTCGAAGAGTCGATCACGCGCGCAGCGGACAGTGCAATCTGCGGTCCAGATAAACCCCCCCCGTCTTAATCGGACGGGACGAAAGATACCTGATGAGGAAGGGGTGTCAAAAAACTTACAAGCACGAAATTCGACGGGGTCAGTGTCACCGTGATCGCGAAAAACGATTTCCCACCTGTGGATCAAAGGCAGGAAAAATCTGGGCCCCATAGAAACTCCAGACTGCAAATCGAAAAAGGGTATGGCGTCTGAAGGGCCTTAATTAATTAAAGACGCCAGCGTCATTAGCTCCTATTGGCGCCTGATCACTACACGTCGTTCGGCTCATGTCGCATCAGCCCCACGGCGAGTTTGAACCGCCGCCTCACGGCCCGAAGACCGGGCAACAGGTCATCCCCACCACTCGGCTACGACAGCTCCAGACTGCTATCTTGGATTTTTCGAACGGTACGAACTCGGTACGAAGCTGTTGAGAGTCCTCGATGTTCCCGTCAAAAACCATCTAGAGTTCACTCGACCGATCCGACGCGATAGGTAAAGGGGCTCGCTGATCGACGGCACTGTTTGAACGTTGGTGTCGTTTCGATACCGGTACGATCACCGGGGTACGGAACGGGATGCGTCAGAGACACGCGAAAGACCTTCTGCCCGTCTTCCGGGCATCTTTGCGGCGCTAAAAAGTACCCGTTTACGTACTTCCAGCACAGTTTGACTTTTTAAAGAACTCAGAAAACAAAATGTCTAATTCCTTGAAACGAAAGAATGCCAGCGGGGTGAAGGAGGGTGACCTCCGTCCGGGAGAAGTTTGAGTCGTTCGTCGCGGCGGTGGGAGGCAACGCCAGCGAGGAAAACTTCATCAAGTGGCTCGTAGCAAGGGATGGGGAGGAGGGGAGCGGAGGCGGTGGGGGAAACCAGCGGGGGGAGTCCAAGAAGAAGTTGTCCAAGACGGGCGGGCTCCACTTCCAAGCGGACTTCACCCGCATCATGGTGGAGCGGATTTGCGACGGGCGGCTGGACCCGCTTCTTAACGTAACGGACCAAGCGTTTGCGGCTACGGCCTTCAGGGAGGAAGTCCTGGCCTGCAGCGACGACTACGATGTTCGTGATGTGAGCAGGCGCCTCAGGAACATGATTTGCGATTTTAGAACTTTTTGGAGGTATGGGGTGTATACCTGTGTGTCGGGGAGGGGCACCGAAAAGGGAAAGTGGGTTTGGCACGCCTCCCGGACCGCCCACCCATACTACCGCAAGCACACGGACGCCATTCAGGCGTTGGTCATTGAGA
>LGRX02025121.1:0-13468 GCA_001247695.2 Cymbomonas tetramitiformis | reverse complement strand
CTTCGCAAAATCTTCCGTTCGAAATGCCAGAACCAGCGGTCTCGGCCGAGACACCACCAACTTGTGGCTCACCAGCCACCAAGATGTTCAATACTACCGGAAAATCCTCGGTCGATACTGCCGAAATCTGAGCCGCTCCACGGAAATGCGAAATAGCCGCATGCATGGAAGTGCACAAGGAAATGAGCTGAGATCTTTTGAGAGTCGAGACTCTCGCAAAACCAGTGTCGATAGATTCCAAAAGAGCTAGGAGCTCTTCACTCTCCAAAATCGGCGTTGAAGTCATAATCGAATAAAGAAACGAATACAAATCCAAATAGAGATCGCAAATGAAAATAGCCGAAGAGTACCACCCCGTCGCGAAATCACCCAAAGCCGTAAGCAGCCGCCTCCAGAAAATACGTAGAATCTGCTCCAAAGCGTCCCACAAGGCGTGGAGACGCTTAACCGAAAGATAGGGCGGAAATAAAATAAAATTCTACGCTAAAATTCAGTTCACGCGAACGTGAGAGGGACCATAACCTGCTAGAAACAGCTGAACAGGCAGTGGGGACCCGCTGCCGACGGAGAAACAACGGATCACTAAGCTTGGGTAAAACACAAGATATACCCGAGCTGAGTGTCACAGGCTGACCACCGAAGATGACACACTGGGAATGCCACTAGACTGTACGAACTAGTCGTAGTGCCAATTCCAGCAACCACAGCACCGCCTGTCTCATCACCCGCAAGTGGGCGATTCTTCACAGGTGTAGGGGGCACAGGCTCCTCAGGGCCGTCGCTGAAGGGAAGTGCCCTCCGCGTGTCGATCCCAGCCGGGACCGGCGTGGTAAATCCATCCGAAGAATCCACGGTAGTCATGGCAGCCGTAAGCGAAGCACCGGCGCGATGAAACCCTAACGATAAGGGCGAGCCCCCTTCAAGGAAGGGGCCAAATCTGAAATAAATTCAAAATCTGCTCCGATGCCCACGAAACTCGGTAACACGGCCGGGATTGGCGAAGTAAAAATACTCTCCAAAGGAAAATGTCTGAGTCCAACTGCTCCGTAAGTGATAAGCGTCCAAAAACGGCCAAGTCGCCCGCAAGATTACAAAATCCGCTCAATATACACAAACAAGCGGCAAGCGTGGCGAATTAAGGTAAAATGACACGGGTAAAGACGCATAGAGTTGCGAGGAAAAATGCGGAGCGGCGGGGGTGGACGGAAAGTAGGAGTGGGAGGTCGAGGTCCTTGCGCTTGTCGATGTCCGAGGTCATGGCCCGTTTAACGTGTCGCGATCCACTTGGTACCAAACTCTGCGCAATGCTGCATACAATCGGGGGCCCCAGCGCTCTCTGACCCATCTTCTCCGTACTTCCCTCCGCCACTCGTCGCGCTTACCTCACCATCCTCGCAGTCAGTTGTGCCGCGAAAACGCGGCACCCCGCAACATTCTACCTACTCAGCCACGCTCGCCCCTCTACAGCTTTAGCCAGCCATTTAGTGGCTTTGAATCAAAACCACTTTAGGCAAGTGGTGGGCCTACAGTAAACACTCGATTTTAAGAAAACAGGAATTTTAGGTCAGCCTAGCAACTTTCTTATTTATGTAGAGATCTTAAATATGGAGTGTTATGTGTTAAATATTGTGAAGAAATCAAAAAAGCTAGCTACTTTCTTATTGGCGGGTTTTCTTATTACTGAGTGATTACTGTATAGCCTACTAGAATGTCCTAGTGACACAGTGAAAACGCTGAACGCCGTAGGGTTTGAGCGAGGCAATCGGGTATATCAAAAGATAGAAATGAATACACGACTCTCAGGCTATCTAAGCTCTGAGGCCGTCACTAGGCAATCATATCGTGTGTCCCAGTCTAAGCTACCGAAGTCGAACTACTGAGTACAGGTAGGAAGTCACTGTACTGTCACTGTCACTGTCACTGTCATACGTCATACGTGATACTGAACTACTGAATCTCATCACACCACCTCGGCTGAGGTGGCACAAGAATGTGAAACAGGTAGCTAATGCAAACTAAGAGGTCCCCGTCCACGGATCAGGACAACATCAGCCAAAGGGCCGACCTGCCGCCATCCCCGCTTCCGGCTAACCCTCTAAACCGAATGCTAAAGTACTAGTATATGCATGCCAACTAGGTGGACTGCCACAAGGATATGAAAATAGTGACTGGTCTCCGCCAGATCTCGCTCCCCGATAGATACTCTCATCTGATGCTGCTCAGCTCGACGGTCAACCAGTACTCGAGGTCATAGAAGTGTCAAAGAAGTGCAAGGGATGTAGTCAAAGGCGGGAATCAATCAGATGTGCTTAAGAACTGTTCCATTTGTCCTGGGGGGTGGAAGGCATTTTGAATTTGTCGGGCTAATAACTCTCTACGCCGCAGGACGGGCCCGACATATCTGCCTAGCCCCCTTCTTATGGAGAGGTTTGGAGGCACCCTGCGGACAAGTTACAAGTAGAACCTCAACACTTCCAACGCAATCAAGTTAAGGAAGGAAGAACTTCGAGCTATATTTTCCACCATGGCGACGCGGCGGGTTTTCCTCAACGCTGGGCAAGAGGAACTCGCCAAGCAGCTTGCCTCCGAGGCTTCACGTGAGTGCCTAATCAAATTGCTTGTTCCCCATATATAGTGAGCCAGTTCTTGTTTTTTTGATTGGTAACCCAACTGCACTGTGCTCTCATCAAACAGCGCAGTCAGCATTTTTTGCGACCGCAACACGTGTTTGATATAGCTTATCAGTGATTTGGATCTGGGGCGCTGGCGCGGGGCGCTGGCGCGGGGCGCTGGCGCGGGGCGCTGGCGCGGGGCGCTGGCGCGGATTTATATAATGATTCGTGAAGAAAATGCAAGCCCGTCCGCGGGGGGGGGGCTTAAGGGCTTTTTCAATCGTTTTGGCTTAGAGTGGGGGGCTGGGGCCGTTATGTTCGAGAAAGGTGGGGGGGGGCTTTCGGCCTTTTCGCGGGAAAAAGGCGGGGTGGGGGGTGGGCTTTAGGCTTGAGGTCCAAACCCCCAATGTATTTACCGGGCATTTTCTTTTTAATTCGTCGACGTCCTATCAAACAAGGAAGAACTTAGAGCTATATTTTCCACCATGGCGACCAGGGAAGATATCTTCCGTTGAGTCGGTACGGCCCCAAATCAAAATTTCCTTCGGCCCGCCTTCGGTCCGCCCGGTCCAAACTACAAAATGCCCGCCGCAGGCGCGAAAATTTTAATATTAAGTATGGGGAAATGCAAAAATCGTAAAATTTTCATCAAAATTTTAGAAGTTCGCGCCAAATTGGTTCGGCCCCAAAGCAATTTCTCTTTCGGCCCCTCTTCGGCCCGGGCCTCATTTTGGCGACTCAGTTCGGCCCGGGGCCGGCCAATCGGGGTAAGATATCTTCCCTGATGGCGACGCGGCGGGTTTTTCTAAACGTTGGGCAAGCGGAATTCGCCAAGCAGCTTGTTACCAAGGCTTCACGTGAGTGCCTCATCAAATTACTTGTTCCCCATAGTGAGCCCGTTCTTGTTTTTTTGAATGGTAACCCAATTGCACTGTGCTTTTATCAAACAGCGCAGTCAGCATTTTTCGCGACCGCAATAGAGATCCACCCGTGTTTGAGATATCTTATCATTGATTTGGATATGAAGTAATGAAGCATTGAATATATATATATATATACATATGAAGCACTGGTTGGTGGGCAAGCGCCCGAGACACACACAACCTCCATGCCGTATAGGTGCGAGTCTGTAAATGATGTCTCCAATGCTTTTAGTTGTTGTTTGCATATGTAAGCGTAAATGTGCATCAAGCATTATGTCAATCCTATTACTTTATAGCAATTTCAACCAAAATTGGTGTGTATGTAAAGTCTACAGGAATAAGTGTTTCAGCATGCCGGAGTAGAGCATTACACGTATGTACCATGTGTAAGTATCACATCCCTCCCGCGTCGTCGTCATGCGGAAAGATGCATATCGACGTATGTGGATGTAGCGCCATCAAGATTATTACGCACAACAAATATATTAACCTTGAATGTCCCATGGTTGCGGTTAGTTCCGACTTCGATAATAAAAGTGAAATGAAGTCTGCATAATTTGCGTGTCCGGAGGGGGGAGGAGGGGCTCCGGTGATCGTGTCCTCAGGGTAGGGGGGGTCGGTATGCATGGTTGTCCTCAGGGGGGGAGGGGGTTCAAGCAACGTGCCTTCCACCCCCCCCCATAGGACAATAAATGGAACAGCCCCCTAAGGTGAAAATGAAATTGTTTATGAAGAGATCCTTTTATATAAAAGTATAAATATTTTAGTAAGAACAAACCAAATTCAACATTGGTTTGGTTACAGTTCGACAATCGTGCACATTGTCAGAACTATCTAGGAGATGGGGAGTGTGGACCGTACACGGTCGAGGGTGAGGAGGGGGCATCTGTTTAAATTCAAAAGACTGGTATTTATTCCGTAAGTATACCAACAGAATTTATATTTTTTTCTTAAGTATGGGAAAATGTAAGCGTCGACGCGAGACGACGCGTTACACTCCTTAAGTATGGACTTAAGTATGGGAGCCCTAATTTTCGAAATCTTAGAATGGTTTGAACGTTTGGTCCGTCCGTCCGTCCAATAATTTGTCTTGGACGCACGGACGGACGGACCAAATTTTGGACGCGTCGCTGGACCAACATCACCTCTCGATCCATAATCTAACGTGTGGACGACGAGTTTACAACCTTGACGTAAGTGTCAGTGCATGCGCGCAGATGTGACATGGAACGTATGAACATCGTTGTCCATACGCTGGAAACTTAAGCCGAGCGTACGGAGGCCGTACAGACGACGCACGGACGACCAAAGATGCCATTTGTCCCTGCGTTGAATGCAGTGGTGAAAGGTGGTTATCCAGTAAGCAGACTCTCCAGCACGTGCGTGTCAATGGACTTCGGTCATGGTGATCGATCGCCGTCACCGGAGCGACAACAAGATGAACACAGTGATGAGGAGGAATTCCCAGAAGATGTTGCTATCCACGAGGCAGCAAATGTGACGATCGAAAAAATCAATCGGCTCTTCTTGGAACCTCTTGAAGAGAACCCAAGCGCAGAGGTAAGGCGCATGGAAGCCTCGTTGAACGCCGGCAAGAAGGTGGAGGACATCACCACCAGGCAGAACATCGAGGAGTGCATCAAGGGGCTTCGTATCAAGGAGTACAAGGAGCGCGTTTCTGAGCAGTTACGAGTCAGCTACCCCGCCCCCAACAAGGTAACGTGGGAGGACCTGGAGGCCATCGTGGAAGTGCAGGACAAGCTGAAGAATGATGCAGAGGCTTGGGCGTTGACCCTTCAGCAGGACCTTACACGCAGGTCAAGTTGTGTCTACTCCTGTTATGAGGCCAGGCAGCTGGGGATCGACCTCCCGGAGATGTTGGCCGCCATTCGACGCTCTGGCGCTGCCAGGAAGTCTGGGGATAAGTGCAAGGACTTCAAGAAGAAGGAGCCATCCACACCTGCTGGTGAAGACGCGAACAAGAAGCCACCCCGGTAGGCCAACCATGATGCTGAGAGGGCCAAGTCCTCCTACAACAAGGTCCCGCCCCCTGACGCCAAGAAGGACAAGCAGTGCAAGTACTGCTTCACCCAGATGTGGCACACGCCAGATCGTTGCTTCACTGGGAGCCGGGATGCGCAGGTGCCTCCGGACTTTCACAAGAAGCGCCTGAACTCGAGGTATGAGAACGAGGTGAACAATGCCACGATGCGCGAGTATAACCTCAAGCACATGTTCCCCAAGCACAAGATGGGTATCACCACGGAGGAGTGGCTCAAGTTGCCGGAGGCTAAGCAGCAAAGGGCAGCCGCCAGCGCGGAGGTGTAGGACAGGCTGGTTGCTGAGGTGTCGTCCATGCAGACAGCAGGGCAGGCTGGTGGGGGCAAAGGTGCAGAGGCGCAGGCGCGTTCAGATGACGAAGATGACGAAGCAGAGTACGATTCCAACTTCAACGAGCGGGAGGAATACGCTGCAGATGAGCACGTTGGCTCTGCTGGTGAGGAGGTGGTCGCTGGTGATCACTTCGAGGAGAGTTCTATGCCGGAGCTGCAGGCAAGGGCTGCAATCGCACTGGGCAACACGCAGAAGATGCAGGGCTTCCCGGTCAAGACGCCCGAGGAGTTCGACAAGGACGCCCAAGTGCCCAGAGCTGTTCCTCCAAATCTTCTGAGCAGGAAGGTGCACCTGTTGGCATCGCATCTGCGGAGTTCCACGCGGACATGTGCGCAGATTGCAGCGATATTGCTGGCCCAGCGTATGATAGACTTGCCGAAGGACATCGACGCTCTCCTGGCCCTCGAGGAGATTGAGGGCAGGGGCTCTTCGGAGCCAGCAGTTGTCAGAAACCCCACTGAGGTCAACGAGCACCAGTTACATGACCCACCCAGCACTGTCTCACAGGAGACAGGGGATGTGACAACGAGGTGTGAGGGGCAGGCAGACAACCAGGAATTGCCATTGGACGAGATGCCAGATGGGGTGGTCGACCTCGTGACAGCCAGGTGTGCAGCTGCTGCTTGAGTAGGTGATCGTGGGGTGGCGGACTTCAGCGAGCACGAGCATCCCTACATTCTGGGAAAATCAGAAGACGTCTAGAAGACGTCTTCTGAACGTCTTATAGACGTCTTCGTAGAAATGACGTCTTCTGGTTTCCAGAAGACGTCTTCTGAGTGGAACGTCTTCTGGAAACCAGAAGACACTCTTCGGGGAAGACGTGCCGAAGATGTGCGGAATGTCTTCCGGATTTCGGAAGACATCTTCCCGGAAGACATGCAAAGGGCAGTCTTCCCGGAAGATACCCGGAAGATGTTCCGAATGTCTTCTGGGCCAGAATACATTCTGACATGTGTTATCGACACATATGTGATGATTATGCAATTTGGCCACATAGCTACTTCATACCACACGTTCACTAGTCGCGTAATCACAGAAGACATTCAGAAGGCGCACGGAAGACATACGGAAGGCATTCCGGGTATCTTCCTAACAACTTCAGGGTTGTCATCATGCTCTGTTGCTATGATACATGATATACGGCTAAGTTAATTGATAGGTCTATCTACACATACATGTACGATTGCATCTATTCAACATACAGACCACTAAGTACGATGCCCGGCGTATTATCATGATCGCCTCTTGCGTCTTGCACCTTTCGGTCGTGAACCATCATCGTCGATGCACTCGAAAAAGTCAGCCTTTAAATCAAATACCACCGCCGTCTTCATCACAGGATGTTTCTTGATTACAACTTGGTGCTCAATTTGAGCCGCCAGGATGAATGGATCAGTAGTGTCCCAAGGTGTCTCGGGATCATCCGGGTCGTATGTGTACACCACCTTTGCGGTATTGTCCGGCCCGTACTTCGAGTTTAGCTTGGCAAACCGTTTTGTCGTCGCTTGGTTGAATTCAGGGAACCACTTTCCCTTCACAAGAATGTACTCTTTCGCGGCCAAGTCGACCTTGTAGAAGCTATCTACCATGGCGTACCTGCGAGTTGGAGCCACAATTATACTCTATAGTAAGAATCCCCGAAGACGTAAGGAAGACACGCAGAAGACATTCGGTACATATTCTGCGCACATTCACCAAAACGTAATGCACGGACGCACCGGTCAGTCTCGATTTCCTCGCCTTTGATGTTTTCTCCAGAGAAAAAGGCTCGGAAGTAACGTTGACAAGTTTTCTTCGGCTTGTCCTGAGCTGCCGTGCGATAGCAAACTCCTCGAACCACGACCGAGCCGAAAGATTGACACACGTGAGGAGGCCCTTCGACGAGTGCCGCTTCATTCTCCGTGAATGGTCTCCCCAGCCAGACCTTGGGATCGCTACCGTGCATATGCAGCGGCACATCCATCAGGCGAGACGCTCCGGCTCGTGCGCCAATACGTCTCCGAACCATATGGTTTTCCCTGCGAATGTATACGTGCACAGTGTCAGGACATGTATTTACCGAAGACGTGTGGAAGATGCCTAGAAGATATATGAAACGTCTTCCAGGCACCTTATGGGTTTCATTTCTTACTTACCTCTTGCAGTAGGTGACGTAGGCGTCGAATTTTGCCTTCAACTTGCGGTATTGGGGCACGTTGCCATGCATCCACAGCTCCAGCGCTTTCGTTTCAGCGCGGGAGAGTACATGGCGCTTGCCTTGTGTTCCCAAAACCACGGTGTTCGGCGCCCTCAACGGTGCGGTGGCCAAGAACGGGAGCACGGGTGGCCGGGTGGGATTGGTGGTTGCCTCCCGCCGGCGACGAAGTACCAAGATTAACCCTCGCACCACATGCACCATCCGGTACCGCCCGAAGCCTTGCATAACACTCTGAACCGGATATGCATTGTTCTTCACCCACCTTCGAATCTTCCCGTTGAATGATTCGAACACGTACATCCATGTCCCCCGTATTGGACCATACATGAGGAGTTGGTCGGGGAAGTGGGAAAGCAAATGCGTGTTGATGACCAGCCAGTCAGGTGAGCCATCGCGCTCGAGTGACTTGAAGAACTCATCCACCAGATTTTGAAGCTTAGGAACATCCTGCAAAATCACCAAATAAAAGGTAATTAAGGAAGACGTTTGGAATGTACTCGGAACGTATTCGGGATGTCTTCCAGATGTCTTCCGTACCTTACTACAAGCTCCGAAGTGAGCTCTCTCGTTATGACCGTCAACTGCCCGATCAAGTCTTCAAGCATGTTTTTCGAGTAGCCCTCGTCTCTATCCCAAGACGCTAGCACGCTCATGATGCCCGCTTGCAGCATTTTCAACGCCTCGTGACACTTGAGCGTCTTCGGTCCGGTGTTCGTGCCGTTCGGACGCAACATCTTCTTATGGCCTTGCCCCCATGACCTTCCCAACGAGAGCTCCGTCATGAACTTCAAGGCGGTCTCTAGCGACCTCAAAGATTTCGACCCTTTTGCACGCATCGGGATTTGAAACGGACCAATTGCCATTGAATATCGTTCCACACCTGTCATTTTCCCGGGCGCGAAAGTTAGTGGTGACAGGAAGACATCTGGAAGACACGTAGAGGATACTTGGGGCATCTTCCGGGCGCCTTCCTATCTAGTGGTCGGGTTTTGACTGCATCACCTTTGTCGTCCCTTGTCGTGTTCCACCACGTGGGATGTATATCGTTCGCGCGAGCGTGCTCTCTTACACCCGGCGTAAAGTCGAACCCCATGAGTGCCTCATGGACATATAGCCCAAGGTTTCGGAGTTGATGCATGCCGTCAAGGATGACATTCTTGGAAAGATCGAAATACGGCAAACGAGATAGTGCCGATGGGAACTTCACACCGGTTTCGCCGATTTCCTCCTCCAACACTTCCTGAAGATTGGCCGCATTCTTACACGTGCTAAGCAAGACGTGTCGTTGGCCCGCGCGTCGAATGAACTCGTCGGTCTTTGGTACGGCGGGCCCTGCGTACAATAACAGGAAGACGCTCAGATGACATCCGGAAGATCTTGTGAATACATTCGGCATGTCTTTGGGGAAAACGGACCTGGCGGATCTTGCTCGCAAAACTTGTACAACATCTTATTTAGATGCGGGCATTTCCCCTTCCCCCGGATCAAACATTTTGCACACGCACAGAAGCTGCCCACGCCCATAATGCTCATAGCATCGACGAGCCCTACATAGTCAAACACGGCGGCAAGAAGCATCGCCCGGCATTGGAACACGTCGTCCGTGAAGGAGTCCCAACATGGAAACCCAACTTCCCAAAGTTCCAAAAGCTCGTCTACCAACTTCTCGTAGAGGATGGTGGTGTTCTTCGGCTTCCCCGCCATCATTCCCCACAACTCAAGGTTCACAAACCTCTTGCGGATTTCCGGTGGCAAGTTCAACACTTGAAAGTAAATAGGGAAAACCCCCGACTTGTCCTTCCAAACGGTGGCCCCGTCGGCGCAAAGCATGAGGATGACGTTGCGAGGGTCCTTGAAGAAGTCAGGATATGCAGCTTGCTTCGCCTTCCACTCAGATCCATCTGCAAGATACATAAATACAACTTAAATTCATTCAAGTAGTAGGAATCAGGAAGTCGTACGGAAGATGTACGGAAGACATTCTGTACATCTTCTGTACTCTTCGGGGCAATTCAGGATATGCTCTATCAATGTGTTACTCACCGAGAATGTCTTCCAGAATGCCTTCCTCGGACTTTTCCCGCGTGGCGTGCGAACGCATGAGCCCAGCAACGTCGGGATGGCTGTAAATTGCTTGAAGTAAATCCTTGAAATGCCAATGATAGAATTGGCACTTCGCCTTCCCCCGCTTTGCACTCGGGGTGGCTTCGGCATTCCGGGTGTCGTCCGCACCCTCGGCATTCCCCGCACCGCACTGATCCTTACCTCCCTCCCAACGGCATGCCCCGCACCTTGGACAGAAGTCAAAGTCCGCGAATTGTTTTTCGAACATCACGCATCCATGCGGGCAAAGGTCCACCACTAGGAGTGGGATATCAATGACCTTAAACCGAGCAATGCTTTGTTTGAAGGAGTCGGGCAACTTAGAAAACACGTCCGGGTGATTAGTTTTCAAAATGTGCAGCAGTTGCCCAAAGGATTCTTGAGTCATATTGCCATCCAGATTCCACTCCAATAAGTCGAGTAGGGTATCCTCGGAGCTCGTCGCTGCGGTCTGTCATCGAAGGATAAAACGGAAGACGTCAGGAAGACGCACGGAAGACGTCCCATGTAACTTCCGGGCGTGTTCCGGGTACAAAAGACATCACACTATATACAATTTTCAATTCCGAGCAAAATATTCAAACAGCGAACGTTACCTCATCCATATCAGCCAAGTTCTCCAACGACTTTAATTTTCCTTCGATTTCTTCCGTCACCTTTCTAGCAAGTTCCGGGTCGACATGGTCGAGTAATTCGTCGAGCTCTTCTTGAACGGCTTCCGGGTCCGGCAAGTTTCCATCGGCATCGGCATCGTCAAGGGAACCGGAATCGGCATCTTCCTGTCAACCACAATCACTTTCAATGGGCAAGAGATACATACGTGCCAATTGTGAAGAACAACTGCATTACCTATCAGGAGTAACCGATTTTGATATGTACCTTCATTCTCATGAAGACATGCGGATGATACCCGGAAGATCTTCTGCACCTCTTCCGGGTACCTTCCGCGAGGGTTACCTGAGAATGATAGTCTTTCTACCCGGAGTTGCACACCTGATCCGACTCCTCGCCATCGGGATGTTGCTCATCGTCGTCCACAGCCTCTTCCGGAAGCGTCGGAAGGCATACAATCTGTTTGAACATATAGTCCTATGTCGAGACCGTGTCCTCATGGTGACGAAGCGCATGGATGAGTGACACGCGCCACAATCACACACCACCATCCCGGGCCCGCGGTTGGACGTGATACCAACGGCGGCCCCGTCATCTTCTTGCGTCTCACCCGCCAACTCGACGGGCGTGGGAGGCATGTTGCGGTGTGCTACGGGGCCTTTCATCCGCCTGCGCAAGCACGTCACATGCATCCGCCGGGAATAAGCTTGACCGGAATGAGCCCGGAAGATGCGCGGAAGACGCTCGGGACGTCTTCGGGACGACTTCCGACGGAGCGTGCAGCAGGCATACATATTTCATGGAGATACGGGCATGCCGTGCCAACCGGTTCGCACCTTCGTGTTGGCCTCTCCGGGCGGAGGGGGTCACGGTTGGACGTGATACCAACGGCGGCCCCGTCATCTTCTTGCGTCTCACCCGCCAACTCGACGGGCGTGGGAGGCATGTTGCGGTGTGCTACGGGGCATTTCATCCGCCTGCGCAAGCATGTCACATGCATCCGAATAAGCTTGACCGGAACGAGCCCGGAAGATGTGCAGAAGACGCTCGGGACGTCTTCGGAACGACTTCCGACGGAGCGTGCAGGCATACATATTTCATGGAGATACGGGCATGCCGTGCCAACCGGTTCGCACCTTCGTGTTGGCCTCTCCGGGGGGAGGGGGTCACGGTTGGACGTGATACCAACGGCGGCCCCGTCATCTTCTTGCGTCTCACCCGCCAACTCGACGGGCGTGGGAGGCATGTTGCGGTGTGCTACGGGGCCTTTCATCCGCCTGCGCAAGCATGTCACACGCATCCGCCGGGAATAAGCTTGACCGGAATGATCCCGGAAGATGCGCAGAAGACGCTCGGGACGTCTTCGGGACGACTTCCGACGGAGCGTGCAGGCATACATCTTTCATGGAGATACGGGCATGCCGTGCCAACCGGTTCGCACCTTCGTGTTGGCCTCTCCGGGGGGAGGGGGTCACGGTTGGACGTGATACCAACGGCGGCCCCGTCATCTTCTTACGTCTCACCCGCCAACTCGACGGGCGTGGGAGGCATGTTGCGGTGTGCTACGGGGCCTTTCATCCGCCTGCGCAAGCATGTCACACGCATCCGCCGGGAATAAGCTTGACCGGAATGATCCCGGAAGATGTGCAGAAGACGCTCGGGACGTCTTCGGCACGACTTCCGACGGAGCGTGCAGGCATACATATTTCATGGAGATACGGGCATGCCGTGCCAACCGGTTCGCACCTTCGTGTTGGCCTCTCCGGGGGGAGGGGGTCACGGTTGGACGTGATACCAACGGCGGCCCCGTCATCTTCTTGCGTCTCACCCGCCAACTCGACGGGCGTGGGAGGCATATTGCGGTGTGCTACGGGGCCTTTCATCCGCCTGCGCAAGCATGTCACACGCATCCGCCGGGAATAAGCTTGACCGGAATGAGCCCGGAAGATGCGCGGAAGACGCTCAGGACGTCTTCGGAACGACTTCCGACGGAGCGTGCAGGCATACATCTTTCATGGAGATACGGGCATGCCGTGCCAACCGGTTCGCACCTTCGTGTTGGCATCTCCGGGGGGAGGGGGTCACGGTTGGACGTGATACCAACGGCGGCCCCGTCATCTTCTTGCGTCTCACCCGCCATCTCGACGGGCGTGGGAGGCATATTGCGGCGTGCTACGGGGCCTTTCATCCGCCTGCGCAAGCATGTCACACGCATCCGCCGGGAATACGCTTGACCGGAATGAGCCCGCAAGATGCGCGGAAGACGCTCGGGACGTCTTCGGGACGACTTCCGACGGAGCGTGCAGGCATACATATTTCATGGAGATACGGGCATGCCGTGCCAACCGGTTCGCACCTTCGTGTTGGCCTCTCCGGGGGGAGGGGGTCACGGTTGGACGTGATACCAACGGCGGCCCCGGCATCTTCTTGCGTCTCACCCGCCAACTCGACGGGCGTGGGAGGCATGTTGCGGTGTGCTACGGGGCCTTTCATCCGCCTGCGCAAGCATGTCACATGCATCCGCCGGGAATAAGCTTGACCGGAATGATCCCGGAAGATGTGCAGAAGACGCTCGGGACGTCTTCGGGACGACTTCCGACGGAGCGTGCAGGCATACATATTTCATG